>JAWQFJ010000392.1:104576-137702 GCA_034096865.1 Theodoxus fluviatilis
TGAGGTCAGCCTGATCACGCGCTGACCTCATGACAGTTGTAAGCGGAAAAAGCGAGTTGTAAGCGTAATATCATTGAAAATTCAAGCTCTAAACCTAATATCAGCTAGCACGCATTAAAAAAAATCACATCTAAGTAAACCAGCCAGCCTAGTACTGTGAACAGATTTGAAAGCGACAGCAAGAAAACAATTAAAAAACCTCGAACACTCAGGTCTAATCTAAGCGAAAGAACTTGTCCTGTGTACCAACCAAGCCCCTTGGAGCCGATGCGCCGCCAAGCGGCGGCAAGGGAGATAATTTCCGAAAAAGTCGCTCATTAAAGCTATCAAACATGAAAATCACATGAGCTGGTTAGAGTAAGAGCAAGGCACGTCTTGATGTGTCTTGTGCAAATCATGTAGGGAGATATGGTAGATCTATTCTTATCTCCAACCCACAGGAGGCTAAGTTGAGAGATTGAGAGAGAGAGGGAAAAGGAAGAATGAGACAGAATGTATATCCACTGGAAACCTCCATCTTGCCATCTACCAGCTGTTTGTGACCCTGGTTGCCGGCTGCCCTTGCTGCAGGCGTCAATATGCCTCAGTCCCCCACGGAGCAGACGGGTCCGAGAGAAAAGCGTCGCTCCAAGCAGTACGTGTCCCCTGAGCTGGAGGGCCGTAGCAGCCGCCAGCCTGCCTCTCCTGCTCCCCGTGTCAGCACCTCGTGGGAAACCCTCGTCCTCTTCGCAGTCAACCTCTCCCGCCTGGAGGTGGAGGTCAACATGAGCAACGTCATGGGCAACACCACGTGAGTGATGCCTTTGTTGGCATGCTAGAGAGAGGACTGATGAGTTTCTTCTGTCCCGTGTTGTGGACATGGCCAGACATGGATTTGAGGAGTGCATGCTGCATGCTGCCTCCTGAGATGATCCCTAGCACGGCTTAATTGGCAGATGTGCTGAATAAGGAGGAGCACTGGCCTGGTCTTCCCATGGTGTCCAGAATTTGGTGGCAATAGTGATGGATCAGGCATTTACCAACTGTGTGTGCCTGTGTGTGAAAGCCTTGCTTATCCCCTCCACTACCATCACTAGTTTTTCCCATCGCTCTTTTGGCAGTGAGTGTGGGAATTATTGCAGTGCTGGTTGGGTTGAACAGCTAAAATGAAATGGTTGAATATCAGTCCACCTGAGTGTAGTCATTTGGACTGTTTGACTGAAAGTTCTTTCATGAAAAGTTGCAGGAACAGTAGGTAGTTGTACCTGATGTGATTCCTCTCAGAAATATATATTAACCCCTACCCTGGGAGATGTGGCATATCCTGCATGGTCAAGAGTGGGCCAACCCCGCTAGTGTTTTTTTTCTTCTCCAGAATACCCCCCCCCCCCTTCCCCCCCCCCCCCCCCAAAAAAAAAAAAAAAAAAAAGACGAAAGATGACTTCTATCTAACTAGATTTATTTTTTATGAGCTTTCAGAGCTTGGTAGCTCCTTTGTCAGGTGAATGGTGAGACTGCTTTTGGGGAACAGTTACATGCAATAAATAAGAGTTCTTGTTCAAGACAAGATGAGAAACACGGGGAAAACAATCTGGTCGATGGAGGAGAGTTGATTGCAGTGGGCCATGAGTCACTGTTAGGTCACCTGCCGCTGATGATGGTCTTGCAGAACCCCGTGAGCACGCTCACCCCTATTAAAAAAATTCAGCATGACAGTTTATTGAAAAATTTGACATGGATTTGGTCTGTGCTCATGTGTGAATACTTATGGTTTATTTTTTGCTGCATTTTGTCAGATAGTTAGAAGGGTATACGTCCTTGAAATTTGAGAGGAGGTTTGCAGTGCTGACAGCTCAAACAGTGCAGTGATGATGCCATTGCAAGAATGAATACCTATGGTGATTTCACACCAGAATCTGCAGCATATGTTAGATTATACATTTTGCAACATTTGCTGTTTAAATCTCAATTGAAAACACTGGGGTTGCTCTTTTCCTGTTGCATCACTGCTGAATTTCCACACAAGGAGGGGCTGGTGCAGACTGCCTACTGAGTGGTGGGTGTTTCACTTCTTACAGTTGGAGCACACATGAGATCAAGAGCCAGGGCCGACTCAGCATTGACAGCAGTGGACACAAGAACATGAACATCACTGCAGGGCTGAGTGGCTCCAGCTTCGAATCACGAGGAGGAGTGGTGGGCGGAGCCATTGACCTGCAGGACCTGTCTGCCTTCTGTGAGTCACAGTCTGGAAGCCAGCGTCCTCTACACTGACGCTGCCTAATGTTTCCTGTCTGTGGCCGGCTTCTTTGTTTCTGTCTGGACTTCACTCACACCAATCTCTTTTTCTCCTGTCTCAAAGCCAGGCTGGATGAACGCCGGGTAACCCCCTTTGGCATCTCCAAAGTGTTCTGACAGTTTCAGTGAAGTTCCAAAGTGTTCTGACAGTTTCAGTGAAGTTCCAAAGTGTTCTGACAGTTTCAGTGAAGTTCCAAAGTGTTCTGACAGTTTCAGTGAAGTTCCAAAGAGTTGACCGTTAGTCACAGCGCACTCAGAGTCCAGAGACTGGTGTCAGGCCACAACAGTTCAGCAGATGTACTGACTATTGCAGTCTAGGTGTTTGACCATTGCAGTTGAGGTATGTTGATTGAGTCTAGTATGCGGCCATGCGCCAGCATGAGGTTGAAATACTCCCCAGGAAGTGAAGTTGGTGCTGGTTACTAACTTTGTGCATCTTATCTATCACTGCATTTTTTGTCAGTTGCCAGTGAAGGATTAATCAAGCAGCCCAGAGATCAAGTGGTAAATTGTAAAGCTGTTTGAGACTCAGGCATGGTTGAAAAGTCACTCATTCCAACCGTGCCTTTATGTTTGATCACTGCAGTCAAAGTGAGTGAGGATCCAGAGCTTGGCCAGGACCCCGACCACCAGGCAGGGCTGTCGCTCTATGCACTGGAGGGTAGATCAGACTACATGGGCAGCAGTGTGCTCATGGTGCGTCTCAGCGCTCTGGACCTGGTGCTCAAGGACGAGTGGCATGTGGAGTCCAACACAGCCAAGGATACGCCCCTGGCCACCAAGAGGTCAGTTCTGTCATCCTCCTCTGTACCTCCCATTGGCTGCCAGATCATCCTGTCCCCACTCCCTGCTCTTCCTTGTCCTCCCAGTCTGCTATTATCTCATGCTGGTGTTTAGCACCCTCGAATTGCACTTGAGACCTCTAGCTTGGCTGCACTAATGCTGCTACAACTAAAAATGTGTTTGTAGAATTTGCCTTTCGTTTGATAAGCCTGTCATTTCCATGCGCAGATTGTATGATATATTTCAAGCACAGTCCCGTTTTTCATGTTTCTCACACATGTAGCATGTAGGCTTCTAGGACAAAGAATTATACTATTAAATAAGTTGGACTATAATTGTTGATACATGCACACGTCCTTCACATTTTAAACTCTCTTCTCGGGTGCAGCTTCCTTTATTATGGACTAGCATGAATCCTTCCCAGGCAGAGTGGACCACAGTGCTGTTTATTCCTGCAGGGCTGCCTACCTCTTCATCAACTCCAGCCTGAGCTGGGACCAGTTGCACCTGCTCATCTCAAGGTCGACCACGCCTGACCTGGTGAAGCTGGTGTCCAAGCTGGAGGAGTTCTTCTCCCAGCAGCTGACCTCCAGCAAACGTGTCTTCTCCGCCTTCAACCCTCTCCGCCACCGCCCTTCGCAGGTCCACCACAAGGCTGAGGACTGTACGTACTGGCTTTGGCCTCGCTGTGAAATTGACGTTCGTGCTGTCTTGAACCACTGCATCTCGGAGTAAGCAACTATTCATCTAGATTCCCTTGGGAGTCATGGATGAATAGGTACACTGCTTCCCACTATTCTTCAGGTCCCAAATGGGGACCTGTAGCATCTTTCCCAATACCTTTAATAGGAAATGATTTGACAGAATACTTGTCCTCCTTATCCTCCTCCTCCTTCTGCTCTTCTTCACCTCTTGCTCTTCTCCTCCTCCTGCTCTAACTCCTCCTGTTCTAGCTCCTTCTCGTCCTCCTCCTCGTCCTCCTCCTTGTCCTCCTCCTTGTCCTCCTCCTCATTCTCGTCCTCCCTGTCACCCTCCTCATTCTCATCTTCGCCCTCCTCCTTCTCCTCCTCCTTGCCCTTTTCCTCATCCTCCTCGTCCTCCTTGTCCTCCTCCTCCTCCTCCTTTTCCTCGTCATCGTCATCGTCATCATCATCATCATCATCATCATCATCATCATCATAGACATGGGTAAGTTTATATCAGGGAAGACAACAATCAGCAAAAAACAACCATAACAAGACTGGAGGCTTCAAGCAGAGTGTGTCAGCCTTTGTCCGCGCTGTGCACTACCCTGTAATTCACTTCTTTGTCCGCGCTGTGCACTACCCTGTAATTCACTTCCTTCTCACTTGCAGTGCTGTCAGAGCTGCGGCACCACCGCCACTGGCAGCCAGGGCTGAAGAACCTGCTGGAGTCTACCTTTGCCATGCTGCCTAGTCTGCTGCCCAGGGAGGGCACAGTGCTGGGAGGCACCATCACGCTGCAGGGCCAGAACCTCTCCCTGGCCTCCTTCCATGGCATCAACTTCCGGTCCAAGTCCTGGGCCGTCTTCACCATCAGGGAGCCCTACATCTACTTCTCTACCGAGGCCCAGAACACGCCAGACAAGTGTGAGTTCTTTGTGCCCTTTGTCTCTTTCTGTACCTTTGTGTCCATTTCTGTTCTTTCTCCGCTCTTTTCATTGTCAATTTGCAGTGTCTATCTATCTGCATATGTATGTGTGCACAGATTTGCTTGCATAAGTGATTCCATGAATGGGTTCATCAAGCATGTCTTGCCATCTGTCCACCCTTGTGCCCATTTATTTTTCCATCCATCCATTTTTCCGTCTGTGCATTTGTATGTCCTTTTCCCTCCATATGTGCACAGGAACATGTATAAGAAGTGTGTATGCACATGTTTTTCCATATGTGTGTGTGCGTGTGTGTGTGCATGCTCGCGTTCATGAGTGTGTGTGTGTGTGTGCATGTGCTTCTGTGTATGTGTGCGTGCGTGCGTGCGTGTGTGTGTTCAATGCTTTAAAAGCGATGACTGTCAGAGTCCCCAGGGAATGGAGTTGGTACTGTTATCTGACTGTATGCATCTTATCTGTCTGTCACTGTGTTTGTTGTCTGGTACCAGCGAAGGATTGATCAAGCGGCCCAGTGATCAGGGGGTAAAGTGTAAAGCGGTTTGAGACACAGACATGCTTGATAAGTCACTATATAAAATCACACCTATACCTGTTTTTTACCTGTAGGCACACACATCGTGGAGGACTTGACCTTCATGGTGGGACACAAGGCCTCACAGACGGGGTCGGGACAACCCCTGGACGCCATGGCGGGACACCACATGGCCACCATTTGCAAGGTGTCGCGTGGCCACTGCGTGCCCCAGCAGTTCACCTCAGTGCGTGAATGGTTCAGCTACGCCTTCTCCTCCACCGAGACCTCGCGTGAGTGCCAGCAGAGCACCTGTTGCAGCCAATGACGTCCAGACATATTGTGCTCTTGTTGGTGAGATCCAACAGACCACCAGTTATGCAGTCGGGATTATTACTCCCGTGTTAGGATTCAGTGAAGGATACATTTGGGTTCAGCACCGTCTTCAAAGTACTGTGTATTTTATAAATAATTCATCATTTCCCCAGTGCCACTGAATGGTAGGAACACACATGCTCTAAATGGATTGCACACTTTTAAAAGTCCTGCATTCATGATAAAACTTGTTGATGGAGTTCAGATATCCACTTGTTTTCATGCCAGTCTTCGTGAAACAAAATGTTTTCACTCTCTTTGCATGCACATTATCCATTGCTTGTATCATCAGAAGCAGTGTTCTTAAGAGTGATGTTTATGGTGTGTTCGCCAGATCTGCTAAACTTCCCTGAGATTGTCCGAACCAGTGGGGAGAGCCCTCCCGAGCACCGCAAGCGCAAGCCAGACAAGTCCTACACCCATGACACAGAGATCATCTTTGCCCTCCCCTCGCTCTACATGAACCTGAAGACCTTCCACCTGCAGGGCGAGTCAGAACCTGAAGCAGAAGGTGAGGCATCCTGCCCCTCACTTCTCTGAGCTTGATTCCCAGTGCTGACTTGCTTTCGGTGCTTGAAGCCCCCTGTGGGTTGGGGGTCAGAATAGACCCACCGCATCTCCCCACGTGATTCGTAAGAGGCGGTAACTAGGGACATCGTGACTTCATTTGCGCTTAATGGCCTTACATAGCCTACAAAAGCTGATAGGCCGTAAAACTCACTCACTCCATCCCTCCATCCCTTCCTCCATCCATCCCTCCCTCCATCCATCCGTCCATCCATCCATCCCTCCCTCCCTCCATCCATCCATCTGTCCGTCCATCCATCCATCCATCCATCCGTCCATCCATCCATCCATCCATCCATTCATCAGTGTTTGAATGGCTTACATTTCTTTGGTGTAGAAGGCACCCTTTCCATCTCAGAACTGAATGATTATTGTGGTTAAAAGTAATGTGGATATCTGCTCACAACCCAGAAAGTTACTTTGGAGTGGAAGTGAATATTTAGAAGAATGTGGGTTGAAAGTTTCTACCCTGGAAAACAAATCGGTAAATACAGGAGGCTGTTATATTCTGATTTGTGTGTTTTTATACGTATGTTTTATAGGGCTACGCATTGAGGGCAGAAGTTGTTGCTGTGTAGGCAGGCATGATGGTCATCACTCAGTGAATGAGTGACCATGGGAACTCGTCAAAGTGTGTGAAGAAATGTACAGGCCTGACACAGCTGCTGTTGTTGCATTGTACAGACACCAAGCCAGTGGTGGAGTGCTCCTTCGTGACAGAGTTCTACGACCACATCCAAGTGGCCATGGATGCAGAGGTCATCCTCTTCCTCCATGACCTCGTCTCCTCCTACATCAAAGAGAAGGACAAAGGTCAGCGTTGGTAACTTCTGTATGTGTTTGTGTGTGTGTGTTTGAGTGAATCTCTATGTGTGTGTGTGTGTGTGCGCGCGTGTCTGTGTGTGTGTGTGTGTGTGTGTGTGTGTGTGTGTGTGTGTGTGTGTGTGTGTGTGTGTGTGTGCGCGCGTGTCTGTGTGTGTGTGTGTGTGTGTGTGTGTGTGTGTGTGTGTGTGTGTGTGTGTGTGTGTTGAATCCAGGAATATATTGTAGACAAGTTGAAAGGGAAGGGAAGTTCCTGTAAATACATTTTTTGCTCTCTCCTCTTGCATGAGTACATGGTCAGTCCCATAGCCTCTACTCGCTTGTTGAAACCATGTCTTTTGACAGGCCGAGATAGGCGAGCATGCTTTAGGGTTGGACGATGTGGGAGGTGCAGTGCCATAATTCTATCCCTGGAACAGAAACAATCCGGATTTATTTGAATACCTGGAATATATTATGTGTTATGTTTCATATTGAGAACAAGTTCAATATATTTTTCCTCCAGGTTTACTGGAGGTCCTACAGACTTTATCTGTCTGTCTGTGTGTGTGTGTGTGTGTCTGTCTGTCTGTCTGTCCCGACTTAACGGCTGATCTCAAAAACTACTGGACGGATTTCCTTGACATTTTGCACACTTACTGGAAGTTAGGTCCGATTGAATGTATCGAATTTTCAGAATCGAGGTTTGAAAAGAAAGTGATTTTTTTTAGGTCATAAACTCGAAAATACCCCCCTAAAATGTCTATTGACGGAATGGCGAAATGCAAAATGTGTGACGTGATCATTTGACGTTGAATAACGTGACGTAATTTTATCTGTGTGTCTGTGTCAGTCCCGACTTAACGGCTGATATCTCAAAAACTACTGGACGGATTTCCTTGACATTTTGCACACTTACTGGAAGTTAGGTCCGATTGAATGTATCAAATTTTCAGTCGAGGTTTGAAAAGAAAGTGATTTTTTTTTTAGGTCGTAAACTTGAAAACACCCCCCTCAAATGTCAGTTGATGGAATGGCAAAATGCGTGAACAGGTTCGATTCTGTGCTGAAACTTTTTTTTCTCTCTTTTTTTTCGAGAGGTTGTGGGTTCAAATTTTGGGAATCGAGGTTTGAAAAAAACGTGACTTTTTTACGTTTTGGTGTTGCAAAGAAAACGCTACAACAGAGTCCGAATGTGTGACGTGATCATTTGACGTCGAATAACGTGACGTAATTTCGAGGAGATTTTCGAGGAGGATTAATTTCAAGAACATTGGGGAAGGAGAAATAAGGATTTTTTATGATGCGGGTCGTTTCGTATCCTGGACGTTTCATACCTAGTCGTTTCGTACCCTAACCCTAACCCGTTAGAGGTAGGATTAGGATTAGGGTAGAAAAGGTACGAATCGACTAAATGAGGTACACAACGACTAGGGTACATTGCGTCCAGGATACGAAACGTCCAGGGTACGAAATGTTCAGGGTATGAAACGTCCTGTATTCGATTTTTTATCCCTCCAGGTTTACTGAAGGTCCTCACATCTTTATTGGGGGGTTTTTTAATGCCAAAACCTGAAGGTTCAGCGCCAGCGGTTTTTATTAATGAGACTTTTTCCCTCTCAGCTTAAGTGGTCAACTTGCAATAATCAATACTGATTATGATTTTTTTTATGTTTATGAAACCTTTTTATTGTCACTACAAATTATGCTGGACTCATTGGTGGTCTAGTGCAAATTTCAAACCAGAGGGGATTAAGTAAGAGTTGTTTCTCTCATTGAGCCAAATATGAAAGTGGACGTATTGTTTTCTTCCCTGCAGGCACCAAGTCTGCCTACTCCCACTCCACCAAGCTTGCCAAGTCACCAGACTCAGACAAGCGGCGCATCACAGACCCAACAGCAGCACTAAAGCAGGACTGGAGGGAGTTCAAGTGCAAGACCTGGCAACTGGAGCCCACAGTCAGGTAGGTCTGTCTCTCTTCTCTCCTGACAGAATGATCTCTTTGGCATCCAAGTTCTTTTTTCATGTGCCCTGCATTCCTCTGTAATGTTCCACCACAGAGTGCAAATAAAGTTTTACACTGTGTGGTTTCTATCGTATAGTGTGGTTTAAAGGAGGGGTGGATGCATGTGTGTGTGTGTGTGTGTGTGTGTGCGCGTGCATGCATTTGTTTTGAGTTAATATTGTTCCACATGTTCACACAACCCCACTGTGCTGTCTAACTGTGCTGCTGCATATTCCAGACTGTACCACTGGGCCAGCAAGCAGATTGACCCAGTAGGGGTGGACTACGTGCTGCAGAAGCTGGGCTTTACACACGCCCGCGTCACCATCCCCAAATGGATGCAGCGCGGAGTGATGGATCCTATGGACAAAATTCTCTCAGTCCTGGTCAACAAGCTCATCATCGCACTGCAGGATTCACGAGACAAGGACCTGGACACAGACTAGGGTCTACCATGACACCATTGGCTGGAAACCAGGCACCACTCAAGTGGCTGCACAGATAATCTGGCCGTGTGGCCAACTAGGCTGCTGGATTGCTGTGTGGTAGTGCCATTGTGTGTCCGATTGTGCAGCTATTTGGTGTTTGTGTGACTCTTGCTCTGGCAATGTGTGATGTCAGGTGCCCTGCTCCTCACAGCCTCTCAGGCATGTGGAGCTGCAGACTGACAGTGTGCAGAGCAGTGACTACGTGATGCTTGCACTGTGCTTGGATGGCCTTCAGTCTACTGCGCTGGAGTTGCCTGAGAGAGCATGGACTGGCACCATTCTGCAGCGCTTGGTAATTGTTATTTACTGTCCTGTGCTGTGTAGGTGCATGAATGACTGTAGGCATGAATTGTTTTGGCCTGCATCATGTATGCGTGTGTGTGTGTGTGTGTGCACCATACAATCCTTTGTGTGTGATCCCGGTTCTGCTGCCTCGCTGTCTTAGTGATTGTAGTCATGCTGTTAGCATCTAGACCATTAAAACTGAGGCCAGTGAGACGTATTTGTATGGGGTAATCATAATGTTGTTACTTTAGTAGCAGTCTAAAGTATTTTCACCACTAATACTTTTCCATTCCCTCATGGTTAACCCAGTGAAAATCCATATTTCACTTCCCTGGTGTTTAGTGGAGTGTATATGGTGATATGTGTACATTTAGTATTGAAAATAACTGTGCAATGCTATTTGGATGCTACTGGTAGAAGAGACAGTTGTTTATATTTAGATGATGCTTTGACATGGTATGAGAGTCATGCTGAACAAACAGCTGGTGTCTTTTGCTGGTGCCACTGTACAGAAGAAGAGGCTGGCTGATTGTGTTCCCTGTGCCACTACACAGAGGACGGGGCATCTGCCTGATTGTGTTCCCTGTGCCACTACACAGAAGAAGAGGCTGGCTGATTGTGTTCCCTGTGCCACTACACAGAGGATGGGGCATCTGCCTGATTGTGTTCCCTGTGCCACTACACAGAGGACGGGTCATCTGCCTGATTGTGTTCCCTGTGCCACTACACAGAAGAAGAGGCTGGCTGATTGTGTTCCCTGTGCCACTACACAGAGGACGGGGCATCTGCCTGATTGTGTTCCCTGTGCCACTACACAGAGGACGGGGCATCTGCCTGATTGTGTTCCCTGTGCCACTACACAGAGGACGGGGCATCTGCCTGATTGTGTTCCCTGTGCCACTACACAGAAGAAGAGGCTGGCTGATTGTGTTCCCTGTGCCACTACACAGAGGACGGGGCATCTGCCTGATTGTGTTCCCTGTGCCACTACACAGAGGACGGGGCCTGATTGTGTTCCCTGTGCCACCGCACAGAAGAAGAGGCTGGCTGATTGTGTTCCCTGTGCCACTACACAGAGGACGGGGCATCTGCCTGATTGTGTTCCCTGTGCCACTACACAGAGGACGGGGCATCTGCCTGATTGTGTTCCCTGTGCCACTACACAGAGGACGGGGCATCTGCCTGATTGTGTTCCCTGTGCCACTACACAGAGGACGGGGCATCTGCCTGATTGTGTTCCCTGTGCCACTACACAGAAGAAGAGGCTGGCTGATTGTGTTCCCTGTGCCACTACACAGAAGAAGAGGCTGGCTGATTGTGTTCCCTGTGCCACTACACAGAGGACGGGTCATCTGCCTGATCGTGTTCCCTGTGCCACTACACAGAGGACGGGGCCTGATTGTGTTCCCTGTGCCACTACACAGAGGACGGGGCATCTGCCTGATTGTGTTCCCTGTGCCACTACACAGAAGAAGAGGCTGGCTGATTGTGTTCCCTGTGCCACTACACAGAGGACGGGGCATCTGCCTGACTGTGTTCCCTGTGCCACTACACAGAAGAAGGGGCATCTGCCTGATTGTGTTCCCTGTGCCACTACACAGAGGACGGGGCATCTGCCTGATTGTGTTCCCTGTGCCACTACACAGAAGAAGAGGCTGGCTGATTGTGTTCCCTGTGCCACTACACAGAGGACGGGGCATCTGCCTGATTGTGTTCCCTGTGCCACTACACAGAGGACGGGGCCTGATTGTGTTCCCTGTGCCACTACACAGAGGACGGGGCATCTGCCTGATTGTGTTCCCTGTGCCACTACACAGAGGATGGGGCAAGGGAGGCAGACAGTAGCTGTCTTTTGAGGTAGAATTGTTGTGGACGTTTTTCCATGTTGCCATCACTGGCAGGATAATAGCCTTGCCCTCTTTGTAGTTTGAACTCTTCCCCATATGAACTGATGATATGATGATTTTATATCAAGTATGTAACATATTTCAATACAGATTGCTCATTATAATTTACAGAGGAAGGATACATGTAAAGGATACAGTAAACAAGAGAATATTAATAGAAGTAATGAAGCAACCAGGGTAAGTTTTTACACATGAATATAATACAGTGTAGGTGAAGTCAATAGCAAAGGAGTTATCTAATCACTAATTTCATCATTGTCTGACAGGGTAGAAAGAAAACATTAATGTTCTCTTTCATGACATCCCACTAAACAACAGCTCCATGAAATCAAGGATGGTAAAACATCTGTAGTTTGATCTGTGAATGTCAGAGTGAACAATACAGAGTAGTGAGAATTCAGGTCCTCATTATGCGACAACAGTTCAGTGGTGGATAATCCTCTTCCTAGGCTTGTGACAATCCCATTGCTTACATTTTAGCTGCTCCTTTTTGGAAGGCCACATTGTGCTAAATGGTGCCATATTTTGACAGCTTGCTAATTTCCTGACTGGATTGTTGACTTTAACTGGACACAAACTCACTAGCTCCATGAAGGTAAAGAGATGACAAATTTGTATTGTTTTGAAAGGAAAGTCTTGTGCTCTTGCATTCTGTACCAAAACATGTTAAGCATGCAATTAACTCAGCACAGCAACATGCATAGTGGCATTGAACATTTGAATTAGAAGTAGTTGGGTTTATCTTGGTGTTGTTCCTTTGTTGTAGAGAAGGCAATTATACTGAGGGCCAGTTATCTCCACTCCATTAAGTTGTTCTTGCTGTCGTAAAGAGGTCTTCCAAACATGCCTTTCCCACTTGTCTACCTCCACGTGATGTAGCTGTCACGCTGTTACAGTTGTTAGCAGGAAGTTAAAGGACTGCTTAGATATCGCTCTTCCAAACACTGTCTCACTTTGAGTTGTTTCTGACAAGAAGTAAAGAATCTTTGAATGGACGTTGGGACAGACTGCAGTGAATTATTATGTTGGCTTGCTTTTTTTCAATTGGCCATGTGTAATTCAGTATATGTAAATGGAGAAATCAGGACGATTCTAAATGTAGATAGATATTTGCTGTCAAATAGAATTCTCTGGGGTTTCACTGACATGAACTTTAAGTGGTGAGTGAAGATTTTTTTTAATGCCTTTCTTTTCATCTTAAACACTTGTCATGGCTGTTGCATCGTGACTGTGTACATGTAGATGGGAAATGCACATGCTGTGCTTATGTCTCAATGACCGAGGTGCAGTGGAGCTCTGACATTCCCAGACTTGTGCAGCAGCATCAGACAGACTTTTCCTCATGCACCTGACTCAAGTCAGATGGTGTCAATGGACAGTAAGAAAACAGAACTGCCCGTCTGCTGTCTGCCTAGGCAGCCTTGTTTGAGTTGTGTGCAGGCAGTCGTCCTTTGAGTGTCCATGTACGGTGAAGTGTTGCTTCTGTAGTGTGTCTTATGCAGTGTTAACAGTGGAGTGGGCTGCAACCCTTTGTGTTCAGTACAGCCACAGCCAAGCATTGCTCATGTGAAGCAGATCAGATCTTTTAGAGTGAAACTTTGAGCTGACACACTGTTTTTGCTCAGCACTTTGTTGGGTCCGTGTTCAGCTAGGTTATATTTTCCCTTGACTTGTCTCATATCTGAGACCCCGTTTTTTCTCTGTTCCACTGTGGCGTGAGGAGCTTGTTACTGAGATTCTTATTTTTGAACAGTTTTTGCCATGGATTATGTTCAAATCTGCCTTTCACCCATTCTATATCACACAAGGCTTTATAAACTTCCGTTTCAGCCGAGAATGTTTTGTGTGATGCCAGTGTTCATGGTGGCGACTTTGTTAGTTTTCAAAAACCCAGCCTTAACTTTTCTTATTTTTCATGGGGTTTTTGTGTGTGTGATATTGTCAACAGTTGAGCTTCATGCCCAATTGGTCGAGTATTTTGATATCGTCTGTCTAAAGTTGAAAAATGATTGTTTCATTGTGGAAGTAGTGCTTGTTTTATTTCACAAGATATTGAAACGTGCCAGGCATGTTTTGTGGTGTAAAACCATGAAGCTCGTCACGCTGACAGCAGTGATCTGGAATGCCAGTTATATTGATTTTATCTATGCTGTTTTTCTCTTGCTTTTTAGTCGCAACACAGGTTTGTTTGTTTTTTAGTGGACTTGGGTTAACTTCATTGCTAGAGAATTAGACTTGGGGCAGTTGCTTCATTGCTAAAGAATTAGACTTGGGGCAGTTGCTTTCGTTCTTTCTCCCCTCAGAGGACTGTGCAATTTCAGATCTACCTAGAGAACTTGTTTGTAAGACTGCTTTACTGCTGGAGAGTGATAAACTCCTTCCTCATAGAGGCCTATGTCTAGGACTGCTTTGCTTGGTGATGCCAGCTGCCTTGTTTGGCACTGCCTGTTCTCAGCACGGTGTGTGTGTTTGCACTGTACAGCCATTTTGTCTTACAAGTGTGAGTGAGCGCTGTACTACTTTTCCTGTCTAGTAGGAATGAGCAAAGTACAACCTTTTGTCTTGTGTGAATGAGTACTGTATCCCTTTTCTGCCTTGTGTGAATGAGTACTGTGTCCCCTTTTCGGTCTTGTGTGAGTGAGCACTGTACATTCCCAAGTGTCTAGTGTGAGCACTGCACTGTACACTCTCAAGTGTCTAGTGTGAGCACTGCACTGTACAGCCCATTAGACACATCTACACGCTACTGCTTGGTGGGAGGTGCCTTGCTTACCTGGTAGTGCTGAGTCTGCTTTTAGTAGTGATCTGTGATATCCCCTTTTACCTATTTACTCACCACTGATTGTATTAAAATGTAATTTTTACCAGTATTAATTAACTTATTCCATCACTTTTTCATATTGTTTATGCTCTTGCGTTCCACGTGAATTCATTGCTGATGTTACCTCCTTTTGGATCAGTCCGATTTCGGCCCATGATCGCCGCTTTGCATTGAATGGAATGCAGTATTGACTCAGGTTTGTAGCTATAATGGAACACTATAATGGCCAAGTGGTTAGCACGCTGGACCTACAGTCACTTGCGGCCAGTGGGTACGGCATTCGAAGTTGCGCGGTTGCCAGAGTTGCATCCTTGAGCAAGATGCTTAACTCGCATTGCTTTTCCCCACCCAGGAGTAAAATCGGGTACCCCTGAGGGCAATATTGGCAAAAACATAATGTGATTAACCCTTGTATGCGGCCAAGCGCCAGTATCGGGTTTTAAATACTCCCCAGGGAGCTGAGTTGGTGCTGGTACCTGACTGTGTGCATCTTAAATGTCTGTCACTATGTTTGTTGTGAGGGACCAGTGAGGATTGAACAAGATGCCCAGTGATCAGGGGGTAAAGTGTAAAGCGGTTTGAGACCCAGACAAAGGGTGTAAGTCACTATAAAAAACCTCACCTTTACCTTTTTATTATTATTTGTAATTGGTTGTAGCGCGTGTCAAATGCCAGCTTAATGGGGTGGGTGGGACTTGACCCACGAAAACTTTTAGATCATCCTGTAAACGCCATGAGCTTGCCTATTAGGGAAGGTATGTGCGTATAAATAATCTGTATTATTATTATTAAATGAAGGAAAAACGTTATTTCATGCATTCAGTGCTGAGCGTTTATCAAGGGCTGCTTCTGAACTTAGTGCCCCAGCCTCTGTCGATTTAGAAATATGAAACAAGCAGTCCGTACATCGTGTATGTGGACAAAATTATGTCAGCACGCTTCAAAATGCCATTTTCTTTCTCAGTGTGGTGGCAAACAGGAACTTTTGAATCTCTTCTTTTGCTTTGTGCATCGAGTGAGGGACCACGTTTCAATTCTTCCTGTGCCAATATTGTAACCTTTTTGGTGCTGGAAAAACTATCACCTAGCTTTAATAACGCAAGGAGTATAGTGTAGGCCTACAAATAGATGAGCTCACCATCATGATATTAGACACTGTGTATTACGCACTAAATCACAAATGCAAATAAAAAATTAATAAAATTGTTTCGATGTCTTGTTTTTTACTTTGGTTTTGTGCAGTTCAGTGTTTCCACGCCGGAAAGAGTACTTCGTTTTCACACACGTAAGGAACCATGTTCAGGAAACGCTTCACGCACCCTCATTTGAAGGCACAGATACACTTTCATCGTAGTCATGGAGAAAAGCAGTCATGTCATGCCGGGCAGGAACTGAAATGCGGCAACTTAATGTTTTTCATACATTTGCCAACAGGTAGAGCTACTACATAATGTCTGAAAAGACACGCACAGGAGTGTACGCACGCGAATAGCCAGCTGCAATGATGACTGCATGATTTTTGAGAATGGACTTTTGGTGTGGCGGCTGACGACCTGCTGACCATTGTGTAAGGCAGCTGGGTTCTGTAGTTCTATTCCTGCTCGGGACGACCTGTGTGATACTTTATACATGTCTCTCACAAAATACAGCTGTAGATCAGGCATGCTATCTGGCTAGAGCGATGGATGCCTTGCCTACTAAACAATGACAGATGGATCTCTCTCTCTCTCTCTCTCTCTCTCTCTCTCTCTCTCTCTCTCTCTCTCTCTCTCTCTCTCTCTCTCTCTCTCTCTCTTATCAAATAGAATGGTTATAAATCCCTCAAAAACCAAGTGCATGATCCTAACTACAAGATAAAAACGTCAACGACAACTCTTAACCATCAACCTTATGCTAGAAAATGAAATCATTGAGCAAGTCTCAGAACACAGAGTGCTAGGCATAATTGTCGATGAACAGCTAACTTGGGAACAACATGTCAATTCCTTATGCAAAACTATTGCTAAGAACATTTTCTTGCTCTCTAAACTGAGGCATTTTGTCAACACTGATGCATGCGCAACGTTTTTTCACGCACACATAAATTCCCATATTAATTTGGCATCTGTTGTATGGGATGGCTCCATGGCAGTGCACTTGAACAAGATTAAAGCACTGTACAGACGAGCTGTCAAGCTTATTATTTCCGACTCCACATTGTCTAGATGAAAAGATCAGAAATCTTGGCTTACTACCCTTCCAAAAACACCTCGTCCTCAATAAAGGCATCCTTATGCACAAAATTGGTCATTCACGAGCACCGAAGTATCTTACTGATCTCTTCATTCGTCCCCAAACAAGCCATTCACTATCTCGCAACCCTTTCATTTTACCACAACCTAGACATTTTCAAAGGCAGTATTACATATTCAGGTGTTATGATATGGAATACACTCCCATTGCACCTGAGGAACCATACTTCCATGAAGTCTTTAAGTTTAAAGCATCCATACGTGATTATCTATTCAGATGATCTCACTGCTGTCGCCAGTGTACATATGACACGTATTTGCTTGAACTTGAAGACTCACTGAGCTGACAGTTGTCAAAGGCATCTACTAAAATATATGTCATTGTTGATCATATTCTTCATCTTACCAACTGTTGTACATAGATTAGCTACTGTGTATATTTCATTTCTTTATGAGCAAGGACAATTTGTAAGATAGGCAGAAATGCCAAAAAATTTCATCATTGATAAAGAATCAATCAATCAATCATCAATCTCTCTGGCGCTGGGGCCTGTAACGACCCAAAGTATGAACCGACCCAAAGTATGAACCGGAAATCGTCGCAGAGTTATCTGCTCGGCTCTCTTTTCATGGGTTTTGACGCTCCTGCACCTGTTCTTCGCATGGAATATATCCCGACAAACGACGCATTAGTTGCTTTACGAGTTTTTGTGTTTTTGGTGCATTTGTGTCGTTTAACACATAATGTAGCGTTCAAAAAAGTTTTTTCCCGTGAAAAGCCGTCTCCCCTGCCGGAAATAATATGGAAGTCACCTCCCTGTAGTCTATTTGTAGTCTGGTTTTAAAAAAACGCGACCGTTGACTGACTTGGCACGCCCGGGGAGTTATGCTAAGATCCGGCCGCGTTAATATATCTGCGTTTTGTGACAAACGTCTTGCTCGGCGGTACTGTACTCCATGCACCTTAACGGTCCGCGTGATTCGGGTGTAATCTTAAGCTAAACGACGTTTATTGACGCTGCTGAAATGTCGAAGTCGGAAACATCGGAACGTCGTTTAGCTTAAGATTACACCCGAATCACGCGCACCGTTAAGGTGCATGGAGTACAGTATCGCCGAGCAAGACGTTTGTCACAAAACGCAGATATATTAACGCGGCCGGATCTTAGCATAACTCCCCGGGCGTGCCAAGTCAGTCAGGCGGAGTGGCGGGTGCCGTCTCTTTTCAGTTGAAATTTCAGCACGTCCCGAGCAGATAACTCTGCGACGATTTCCGGTTCATACTTTGGGTCGGTTCATACTTTGGGTCGTTACAGGGCCTACTCAAACTCAAAGGAGAAGCCACGTTCACCACAGCTCCGCCAAATGATAGAAAAACAGTACACCGTCATACCAGTCGCCGGATTACCAGCTACTGTGGAGGCAGTGTTATCGTCCTCCTGACGACTGCTGTATTGTCATTGTGGAAAGTCGTTGGCGAGCCAGGAAACGGCAGCGCTGTGGTCCTGAGGTTCAGGCAAGCCAGAGGTCTGCGAGAGCTTCAACAAGCGAGGAATGTGGCGTAAAAATTGGCATCTCAGCAACGACGGGACCAGCAGCGGGCAGAAAATCGCAATCATTGGTGTGTGGCATTTTCCTCGCAATGATTAAAAGAAAAACTTCTATTGAACACATGCCGCGAATTCATTGCTGAACACGATGCTGCACGTGCTACTGCGTTGATGGGTGAGACACCGACAGCGTCCTCGACCTTTGACCTAGCAAGTGGGCACGTTGACTTGGCTACAGTGGACACTGCTGGTCATGCAACTGCATCTCCAGGGCAGCACGGACACCAACTCTACCATCGCCATCCCTCCATCTTCAACCCAGCAAGAACTAACCATTGAACACTGCGAGGAAGTTCTCGAACAGGTGATGAAAAGGGTGTCTAATGTTTGACTGCCAGCAAAATATCGAAGAGCTGCTAGACACATTCAGAGTCACGACGAAGGTCCTCGCACAAGCTCGGCCGGAGAAGAATTCACTAGGGTTCTCCTTTTCTTTATCTCACAAGTGATATAGACTAGGCCTGGTAAAAGACCATTATCCATAAGAACAATAAAAATACAGCCAGTGAACCACCAGAATCGGCGATAGGCTGCGTGGACGGAGCTTATGCAGCAACAAAACAGCAGACTGCACTAAATCTTTGAAGTGCTCGGAAGTAATGCCTCCGACTTTGACGATCGTTTGTCGCGGACTTTCCATAACTTGATTCCAGTTTTTAATTTTGAGAGCGCGTGATTGTATCGTGTTATTTCCTTTTCATTGTAAAAGGCCGGTGGATCTTCACAATATATTTTCATTCTTCGTTTGCTCTCTCTCTCTCTCTCTCTCTCTCTCTCTCTCTCTCTCTCTCTCTCTCTCTCTCTGCCCGCCCGTCCGTCCGTCCGTCCGTCCGTCCGTCCGTCTGTCTGTCTGTCTGTCTGTCTGTCTGTCTGTCTGTCTGTCTGTCTGTCTGTCTGTCTGTCTGTCTGTCTGTCTGTCTGTCTGTCTGTCTGTCTGTCTGTCTGTCTGTCTGATCATCCGTCCGTCCGTCTCCCCATCTATCCATAAATTTATCTAATATATATGGTGCAAGAGGCACTGCATAAAGCTGCACATATAGATTAATTAAGTGCAAGGTAATGCAAAACAAATGAGGAAGTACGAAACAGAATCAGGCAAGTTCTTAAGCTTTACCAAGATCTCCTGACCAACGCAAAGAGTAGGAAACTGAGTTGGTAAGGCCATGTTTCACGATCGTCAGGACTGGCCAAACAGTACAGCGAACAGTGCAGGGAAGAACAAAGAGACAGACAGAAAGGGATGAGAGGACAACATCTCAGAGTGGACTGGCTTGACGCTGAGCGAGACAGTCAGAAGAACAGACAAGTTGCCAGGGCGGAGAGAACTGAGAGCCAGATCCGTGGTGCTCCAACGGTCGTCAAGACTTCGGGATAGATGAGAGAGAATGCATAGCAATAAACGCGGTACCACATGGCACTGTGTAAGAGGGTGAGAATAGGATATATAGACTTGTCCAGACCACTGTAATTCAACGTGCTGTTTCTCATCTGTTCCCATACTTGCGTGAGTTAATTGTAACTGCAGAGATACGTGAGAAGGCGTGTTTCTCTCACACTCTGTTAAGAGATACATGTTATTCGCACAGACTCACTTTCTCGTCTTCCCTACCCTTGACTTCCGACTTCTATTTCAGTGCTTGAGAGCACGTCGAATTTTAGAGTTTATTCATCTAATGTACCATGCACTGTTTGTAATATTGAATATAAACCTAGTGTTTATCCTTATCAATCATCCCATATATGGCAACCTGCACTCCATGAGTTGTACACGGTAATATTAAAAGAAAACGATGAATAAGTACCTGATTTAATTGGCGCCATAAATACTTCAGTTGCCATTCATTTGTATACGAATCACTTTTGGAGTTCCTTCATTGGCGCAGAGTGTGCTTTGACTAACGCACTTTCCAACGGAGTGAAGTTTGTCATATGGGACTGTTAATTTAAGCCTCAAATAGTTGTTAGAAGCTGTTATGCTACCACAGTTTGCTTTCACTGGGAACCACAGGTCAAAATTTTGAGTTAGAAATTTCGTCTGCTCTCGTTGAGGTCCGGGTAGTAACTATATAAAGCCAGAGCAGTGCAAAGGAAACAAAGGCCACAGAGAGGCGACGGAGAGGTGAGCCCAGCAGGCGGTGGCCATGTACTGCACTGTTGCTAAAAATAAAGACGGAGGAATGTAATACCACGCCTTTTTTCTGCTGACCCCTCGGAAGTGAAGAGAGAGAGACAAGCACACTGTTTCTATACTCCCTGCCTGCCCGAGGCATGTCACACCCCACACATGCTACCACCATGCTTCAACTGGCACTGGGAGCAGGCTACCAAACCACATATTGCTTCATCTGCATACACACAAAACAATACATTTCGATACGATGCAGTATTACAATGCAATACATCTTATTTGGTACAAACAGCGTCTCGCGTGGTTGCAGTGTTCCACGCGGGAGTGGCAATCTCTGCCGTAACCTTCACAGATGAAAACAGCGGATGTTCCATCTGCTTGGAGTCGGGCCTTCCGATATGGCCGTCTCTCTGATGCAAACCTCCAGTGCCACTCCTCGTGCCTGGTCATTTCCCGCACAGTCTTCCTCCAGATATCCCTTTCCCGTGCAACAGTCTCGCGCCTTTCACAGTTGATGGCCACCACCGTTAGATCCTGTTCGCGTTTGTCATAGAAAAGCAGTTGCAGGCAGCCCTGGGGCCTTTCGCCCTGTGCAAGTTCACCGTGGAGGAGGACTTTGGGAATTCAGCCATCCTCCATGCGGCACATGTATCCAAGCCACCGAAGTCGTCAGTGTCTTAGGAGGATATTCACGGTAAAAAAATAATTAGTGAAGTGCCATCTCAGGTTACTCATGCGAAAGAAGAGAAAAGGGTTGTGGAGAACCTCTAAAATCTGTGTCGAACTCTCGTGGATACGAAGAACACAAGTGACCTGATCCAGCAAAAGGTATAGGTAGAGTCGGAATGGAAAATTTTAGTTTTTAGCATTAGGAAAGAGCACAAAACTACAGCTTTGAATTAGTGCAAGAATGAAAGAAATCGAATAATTCAATATGAAGCTTTCGCAGATTGTAGTTGATTTCCCGCAAGGTAGTAGTTTCGAGAAAGTGTCAGCTGAAGATGACAGAGGCAGTGAGTGTAGAAAGTCCAAGGCTACGGGGGTCAACTGCGTGTCACAAAGTTATTTTACAGTAGGACTGAATGTGTGTGCAGAGCAAGTAGAAAGACTGACAGTGAGACTGAAGTAATATGCATAAGTTAGGAAGCTGCGGGAGACTGAAATCTTCTGTTGAACCCACGTTGAATCGGTTCTATTCAGATCACACGGAAAGGCGAGCACATATCTAAATCGTTGAATTAAACCACTTTTAGGGCTGTAATTATCTTCAGAAGTCACGGAAATGCCAGAAAAATTCATTTAGAAGCTAAAAATAGCTAAAACTCAATTTTGATAATAGTAATGTCGGACACTATACTTGAAGGTTCTGACGTTTGGCTCCATTGATTTTGTGTACCTTTTGCTGCTTCACGAATAATCTCTACAGTGCTCCGTTTTTGTATCAGTAATCATTCTTGCATGTCGTGGGCAACTGAAGACAGCACAGGCGTACATGATTCGTCGACTTGCCCTTCTCATTTTGGTAGAACCAAATGCCTAGGTACAACATTTGGTAGAACTACATGAATGTTGCAGAGCAGTTGACGGCAAACACCATCAAGCGACTCATCGATCTTCTGGGTCAGCGCGACTGTGTATTCCCTTTGGAAGCAACATATATGTCAAAACACCATGAGCAACAACTTCCACAAATAATTATCGCAAAAGGAAATGACACAATATCGACTCCTTTTTGATAATTTTCTGTTTCATTGGCAACTAGGTGTGTGTGTGTCGATGTGTCTGAAAAAATGTTGTCTTCGGTCTGAAGTGCACTCGGAAATCGCTTGAAGTACAGGAAGTAGAGAGAGCTAACATAATGTCGATCCGTCATGCTTTTGACTGCAAAATCCACCACTTCTCTCCAGTTCATTACCATTCCTCAGCCCACGCCATCCCATCTCTACCAGTCGTGTGATTACAGCGCTCGCCTGCTATCTGCATCCGTCCGTCTGTCTGTCACTGTGTTTGTCGTCACTTGCCAATGAGGGAGCCCCCTGTGGGTTGGGGGACAGAGTAGACCCGTTGAGTCACCCTACGCATTCGTAAGAGGCAAATATATTGGGACATCCATCCATCCATCCATCCATCCATCCATCCATCCATCCATCCATCCATCCATCCATCCATCCATCCATCCATCCATCCATCCATCCATCCATCCATCCATTCCATCCATCCATCCATCCATCCATCCATCCATCCATCCATCCATCCATCCATCCATCCATCCATCCATCAATCATACATTCATCCATTCATCCAATTAAGAATTAATCAAGAACCGAATGATAAAGTGTGAAGCAATTCGGAAAAAACAACACTAGCACTGTTTGGTATTACCTTAATCAATGCATATCTCAAACATGTCTCAATTGGGCTGGGACTACCTCCTTCCAGGGTGCGAGCGGTAAGACTGACTCAAAGTTGGGCCGTCTTGTACACATTCAAACCTTGCGAAAACTGACATGGGACGCGTTGCATATGCTACTATCCGGCAAGGACCTTGCAAGAAACGCATTCACACGGCGTCTCGCTCACAAGGAGATGCGAGCTTTGCCGAGGAAGCTACAGAGGTCCTCAGCCGCGCCTAGCTAGACGATCCAAAATGGCGGAGACCATGCCTATTGGGTTGCAGTTCACAGACGGCACTGCCTGTAATGTGCTTCTCACTGTCCCGAGAATGAAAAAGTGCACGTACACGGAAGTATTTGTTTTTAGAGTGTTCAATTGTATAGTTTAAGGAGTTTATATACATGTTATTTCTGAACACTGTCGACATATTTTTTCGTTGTGTGCATGAAGAAGCAAGCGTCAATTCACCGTATATGTCCATTCTGTAGACTATGTCCCTTGAATTGATCTGGAGTGTATCAAAGCACAAAATTGTCAACAACATTGTCTACAAATGAACCCAGGTTGCTTTCTCTACTTGGAAAAAGTGCCCGTGCCATTCGAGATGCCACCACGGTATGTTCTATCAAGTGAAAGACTGCTGTGATGTCTGTATCGTCAGTTAACTCGTCTAACGGCAACTCCTTCACCATCTCTCACGCCAGGACGCTGCCATGTTCTCTCGGACTTTCACAATTCATGATTGGCCGTTGTCTTGTGACCCGCCTCGTCACGGCTGGTTCGCGAGCAATTATTGGCCAACTAGGTACGCTAAAAGCAACACGCCCACGGCCCCTGTGGCTGCTTTGCTGCACTACTGCCCTGTAAGGGCGTTTAGTGGAAGTGCAGTGAGGGGTAGGGATGGGGGTGGGGGGTGAGGTCGTTAATGGAAACTGGGGGGGGGGGGGGGGGGGGGGGGGAGCCGACGAGTGCCCGGCGCATTCTTCCTGCTTTGCCCCAGCTTCCTGACCGGAGTAGGTTCTTTGCTGAGCACGCCGCGCTGTCTCGCGCAAACATCCTCACTGCATGCGCGTCTTCACGATCCTTTCATCAGCGCCTTGGCGTCAGTGTTGGATACTTATGTTTTGAAGGTAAGATCGCCTTAATATGATACCACAAACAAATGTCCTTGACGTTTCTCGCAACTCGCCTGCTGTCTCTCAATTGAGGAGGCTTGGCTGATTTGATTAGATTTAGTAGTTCTTGATGTGCTCCATCTCATCGAACCATAGCCAATGCTTGCATACGCACGCGCACGTTCTCACATACGCAGGTCTTTGCATATGAACACGCCTCGCACACGCGTTTAAAAATATACGCACACGCTGCCCGCTTGTTATCTTTGTCCGTCTGTGTGTGTGTTTCTGTCTGTGTGTTTGTCTGTGTATCTGTCTGTGTGTCTGTCTGTGTGTCTGTCTATCTGTGTGTCTGTCTGTCTGTCTGTCTGTCTGTCTGTCTGTCTGTGTGTGTGTTTGTTTGTTTGTCTGTCTTTGTGTCTGTCTGTCTTTGTGTCTGTGTGTCTGTCTGTGTGTCTATCTGTGTGTCTGTGTGTCTGTCTGTCTGTCTGTCTGTCTGTCTGTCTGTCTGTCTGTCTGTCTGTCTGTCTGTCTATCTGTCTGTCTGTATGTCTGTGTGTCTGTCTGACTGTCTGTCTGTCTGCCTGCCTGCCTATGTGCCTGTCACCTGCCTCTTTCTCTCTCGCTCTTTCTCTCTCTCTCGCTCTCTCTCTCTCTCTCGCTCTTTCTCTCTCTCTCGCTCTCTCTCTCTCTCTCTCTCTCTCTCTCGCTCTTTCTCTCTTTCTCTTGCTCTCTTTCTCTCCCTTACCCCCTCTCTCTCTTTCCCTTGCTCTCTCTCTCTCTTTCCATTGCTCTCTCTCTCTCTCTTTCCCTTGCTGTCTGTCTTTCCCTTGCGCTCTCTCTCTCTCTCTCTCTCTCTCTCTCTCATTCTCCCTTGCTCTCTCATTCTCCCTTATTCTCCATCTCTCCCTTATTCTCTCTCTCTCTCCCTCATTCTCTCTCTCTCTTTCCCTTATTCTCTCTCTCTTTCTCTCTCTCATTCTCTCTTGCTCTCTCTTTTTCATTTGCTCTCGCTCTTTATCTCTTTCTTTTCTCTCTCTCTCTTTCTCTTTCTCTCTTAATCTTTCTCTCTCTCTTGCTCTCTCTTGCGCGCTCTCTCTCTCTCTTGCTCTCTCTCTCTCTCTCTCTCTTGCTTTCCCTCTCTCTCTTATTCTCCCTTGCTCTCTCTCCCCCTATTATTCTCTTTCTCTTTCTCTCTTATTCTCGCTCTCTCTTGCTCTCTCTCTCTCTCTCTCTCTCTCTCTCTCTCTCTCTCCAAAAGACCAAAAGTTTTTACTACCATGCTTGACGCGCAAGTTCAAAGCGCCCTCCTGTCATGCTCTGAAATTTGGGGTCTCGAAAGACATGTGAAAGTAGAGAGAACGCATACTTTCGTATGCAAAACGTTTTTGGGACTGGAACAGAGGACACCAAACAACATGGTGTACGGTGACCTTGGGTGATATCTGATTGCAATTAACAGCAGTGAGAGGGTCATGAAATACTGGTTAAGCTCTGCAGGATGAGAGAAGATCGACTACCAAAGCAAGCGCTGAGAATGCTTTTGAATTCGCGTATTAAGAGGGAAATAAACTAGACCGAGACTGTGAAGAACTGTCTATGTAAACTGGATATTTTATTTGTGTGAATGATCAGTGGAGTAGGCAATGAGCAATTCCTGTCGCAATTAAAGCAAAGAATAAAAGACTGCTATGTCCAAGATTGGAATGCGGAAAATATTGATAGTGACAGGTATTCATGGTATTCGTCGTTCAAAGAAAGCTTTGGCTTGGAAAATTATCTGAATACACTTGACATTAAAAGGTTTAGGGATGTATTCATTCGTTTTAAATTCGGAATAAATGATTTAAGTAATAATAGAAGGTACGAACGCACACAAGTTACAAAATGTCCATTTTGCGGTGAAAGAGAAAACGAAAAGCATTTCCTTCTGTTGTGTACAGTATACGAACAACTTAGATCAAAATACTTAGATCGGTACTTGCGCCAGAAACCAAATCATGTAAATGTTTGCAATTATCTAATGCAAGGATCCAATGTCAAAATGTCACAATCAATAGCTATCTAATTTTTTTACGCCTTCAAAATGAGAGAACACAAATTATGAAATTAGACGTGTTATACATCCTGTTATATTAGTATACATGTATAGTGAATGGTTACGAGTTAAACGTTCACATACTAATCGCGTTAGTAAGGCATGGTGCTGTGCTATCTGATCCACCACCACCCCACCCCCCACCCCCTTCCCCAGATGTGTACATGTGTAAATGCAATGGGCCGATGGCCTCGAAATAAAGTTCATTTCAGTTCTCTCTCTTTCTCTCTCTCTCTCTCTCTCTCTCTCTCTCTCTCTCTCTCTCTCCCTCTCTGTCTGTCTGTCTGTCTGTCTGTCTCTCTCTCTCTCTCTCTCTCTGCCTCCCTCCCTCTCTCCCTCTCTCCCTCCCTCCCTCCCTCCCTCTCTCTCTCCCTCAATCTCTCTCTCTCTCTCTCTCTTGCTTTCTCTCTCTCTCTCTTATTCTCCCTTGCTCTATCTCCCCCTTTTATTCACTCTTTCTCTTTCTCTCTTATTCTCTCTCTCTTGCTCTCTCTCACTCTCTCTCTCTCTCTCTCTCTCTCTCTCTTTCTCTCTCTCTCTCCAAAAGACCAAAAGTTTTTACTACCATGTTTGACGTGCAAGTTCAAAGCGCCCTCCTGTCAAACTGTATGACGTAGTCAGTCCCCGAGCGACAAGAAACAGGAAAATAATCAATGTTAAAGAAGTTTTGTCAAGGTCACTCATTTTCATTTCATATAAGCATGGCTGGTTCTCTAATTTCTACTTTTATTTTAGGCATGGCTGGCTCCTACATATTTTTTTACTAGTGCAAAAGGATGAACCGTCACAGTACTCAGTAACCTGGATACGACACTTCAACAGAATTCGAATTCTGGACTGATGCAGGACACAGAACGGTCAGTAGATTATCGTTTCTAAATTCTACCACCAACCGTCGTCATCGATTCACGTCATATCTGCGGCACTTTTGATTCATTCACTTTATGTCGCTGCTCGTTTGCATGCATGCCATCTCCATATTGAAATATCCCTGGTGTGCGTCTATGAAGACGCCGAGCATTGAGCCATTTAAAGGTTATCATCATTAAATAATATTGTTACCCCTTTCATTCACCTGTTTGTGGTTTGTCGTATGAAAGTGGTGAACTTGTTACGCCTGCTTGGGGAAGCCCCTAGACATCACCCCACATCACCATCAGAAGGTAGGAGAGAAGAGCAGGTGCACGTAACGGGTTCATTATTGTTGATATGCGGGGATCTGAATGCAAGAACCAGCAAATGGTTCATGCATGCGGATCCTAATGCGGATGACAGCGAACTAGGCGTTGGATTTGATTGCACACAGTGTGTATGTGATGATTTTAGGCAACCTAGACAATCACGGGACAACACGGTAAATAATTTTGGAAATGTACTGATCGATCTACGGAGAGTGCACCATCTCTGTAGGCCTATCTAAAATGGAGGTACAAACGGCGACAGAAAGAAACAAAACATGTATATCTCTCCTCATGGTGAAAGTGTCATAGAATACTGTTTGATATCTTCCAACAGAAAATCACACCGTATGGTTTGATGAAGAATGCGGAAAAGTCAGACGCGCGTCTAGAAAAGCTCTAAATAAATATAGGACAAGTAAGCTATCATCCGACAAAGAAAATTACATTGTATCCAGACGAATCTATAAAAGCCGTATTCGTGAAAAGAAAAAAAGATTATAGAGCCGGAGTAGGCAACGATCTGTTGAAGAGCCTGAAGAACTCCAGAGATTTCTGGTCAATGATAAGAGACATAACGCGCAAAAGAGCATCTTCACCAGAAATTGAAATAACAGTGTGGAAAAACTACGTTAAGAAAATGTTTCTGGGCGGCATAGATATACCGGAAGAATGAGTGATCGATACAGGAGAACTAGTGGAACATCATGAACTAGTCTCTCATATCGCTTCGGATGAAGTACGGGCATTTATTGGAAGTATACAACCAAAAGACTCCCGGGCTTGATGGCATCCCTGGGGCGTGCTATAAATTGGCATATGACAAAATCGTACCGTCTATAACTAAACTGTTTAATATCCTGTATGAGTCCCACTACTTCCCTAACTGTTGGCCCCAGTTCAAAAGTGCTCTAAAGACCCACCTCTTCCGATCCGCCTTTCCCGCTGAGCTGCTTCGCCTTACTTGACCTTGCCTGCAAGTGCTGTGTATATTGTATAGTTTGTTCTGTTGGATTTTAGTTTTGTTTTTTGTTTATGTGTGTAGTGTGTGAGTTTTTGTAGGAATGTGGTGTTGAGCGGTTGTATGAGTGTTGATTCTTTGGATTGTAAACGCCATAAGCTTGCCTGTCAAGGGAAGGTAAATCTCTTCTGTCTATTGTCAGTAAGGTTTTTTAATCCATACTAGCAAGACGTATCCGAAGCTGATTAGAAAGCGAACAAGTGGGTTTCCGGCCAGATTACTCAACCATTGATTATGTTTTTACTCTGCATTCAATAGCAACAAAACACGTGTATGGCAAAGGCAGAGGCAAACTGTACGTAGCCTTTGTAGATTATAGGAAAGCTTTTGACTCTGTCAATGCGAACGGTCGTGGAAGATATTGCGTGGTAGCAGTTTGTCGAGTACATTCTTAAATATGTTGAAAGCTATGTATTCTGAAGTTCAGTCCTGCGTCAATGAAACCACAAACTCTCTGAATTCTTCACATGTCCCCTTGGCGTGAAACAGGGGGCCAAAAAGAACACGTCCATTTTTTCTATTTACATACATGTAAATACTGTAGCGAATTTTGTCAAGAGCACACAGAAAGATCGGTGTCCATATTCTACCAGGCACGGCGGAGATTATACGCATTGTTGTTTTGCCGACGACGTTGATCTTCTGTCAACACCACCAAGTGGGCTACAAAATCTGATCAACTCCCTCGTTAGTGCCTCAGAAACCCTTTGACTCCAAGTCAATATCGATAAGACTAAGGTGATTGTCTTTAGAAAGGGGGGACATCTGGCAGAAGGACACAGATGATATCTTAATCACACAAGGCTTGATTTGGTAAATAGATACAAATATTTAGGTTGTGTGTTTACCACCAAGCTTTCGGAAAATGCTTCTTTAGAAGATATTGCCAGAAAGATATTGCCATAAACAAAAGTAGTCCAAATAATGAGAGCGATGTGGATTTTGTATAGTACTAGTTCTGCAGTATTCACGGACCTTTTTGATGCACAGGTACAGTCTACCTTGTTGTATGGTGCAGAAATATGGGGCATAAAGAGCCAGAAAAATTGTTGAAAAGGGTGCACGTCTTTGCCTGTAAAAAGTTCATAAGGTTAGATATTAGAGCGCCAAATCATTGTGTATATAGTGATTTGGGTAGATATCCCTTATTAGATAACAGCACCATTAGAACAGTTAAATACTGGTTAAGACTGTCAAAGATGTCGTTCCATAGATTACCGAAACAAGCCTATGTAATGTTGCAAAACTCATATATACCCGACAACAAGAATTGGTCCAGGTTGGTTAAAAGTACGTTGTATAAGCTAGGTTATGCATATGTGCGGATGAACGGTGGTGTAGGGAACAAAAAATAGTGTTTAGAGCAATTCAAGCAACGGCTGCAGGATTGCTATCGACAGTCGTGGGATGAAAAAGATTTTAGCAGTAACAGATTTTCGT
Source organism: Theodoxus fluviatilis (assembly GCA_034096865.1). Lineage (NCBI taxonomy): Eukaryota > Metazoa > Mollusca > Gastropoda > Cycloneritida > Neritidae > Theodoxus > Theodoxus fluviatilis. The sequence goes on from JAWQFJ010000392.1 coordinate 134,246, forward strand.
TGGATTCTGACATCAAAAATGTATTTGGTCACGAAACATACCTAACTTCTCTAACTATTATAAGATTTAGAAATGCATCCGTGCGCTTTCGAATAGGTATTAATGCACTAAAAGTCAATCAACGTCATCATTATAATGCAGCAAGGGACCTATATGTGTACATTATTTGGCGAGATAGAGGATGAGAGACTTTTCTGTTGAACTGCGGTAAATATGCCGATCTCAGAGAGAAGTACACAGCACGTCATGCACAGTCGGGTAGAGATAGTAGCTTTCTTGTGAAAGCTACCAATAACCGGATAACTAAGGATGCAGGGCCGGATCAAAGTTTTTTGAGGGGGGGTGCTTAAAATTGTTTTAGGGTCTTCTCATCGAAGTGGCGAAGCCACGAGTGCGTGCCTGCGAAGCAGGCACGCCCCTCTAGGGGGGTCCGGGGACATGCCCCCCCGGAAAATTTTGAGAAAAATGGTGCAAATCTGTGCAATCTGGCAGTGCGGTCATTTCCAAGAGTTTTTGTTTGGTCACAGATTCTTCCTGTCTCTGCCCGGGTTTGATTTGTCTGTGCGAGTAGCAAAAGGAAGGCATCTTAATTATAGCAGCACCCCCCCCCCCCCTCCCTCCCCAGCTACCTTGGCTGCCAAGTAGAGTGTGCTTATACCAAGTGGAGAGTAGTACAGCATCTGGGCCCAGCATCTTTTAGCCCCCCCCCCCCCCCCCCCCCCCTCCTTCCCAAGCTTTTTACTAACTATACTGTCTCTGCTACCAAGCAAAGTGTGCCGATATCCGATGAGGTGGGAAGTAGATCAACATATTTGAGCAACCACCCCCCCCCCCCTCCCTCCTTCCCCCCAAAACCGGCTGCCACGGAGGTTTTTTTTTTTTTTTTTTTTTTTGGGGGGGGGTGCTCGAGCACCCCCAGCACCCCCCCTAGATCCGGCCCTGGGATGTATCGAAGTACGCATATCATGCTCTGAGGAGAAGAGAAAAGGAATTGTGCCAGCATTGTAGCAGCCTCATGAATGTGTCAACCGCTGCACGATTTGTACTTTTGATCTGTATAAGAAATATAAATTATACTTGTTGATGCACTATTGCTTTTCAACGGGTGGTCGGCCTGTGAACAAAATAACGTTCAGTTTAGTTTAAGTTTTAGCTCAGTTCTCTCTCACTTTCTCTCTCTCTCTCTCTCTCTCTCAGAGAGTCTATGCCCCTCGAGGTCGAATCCTTGGAAGGAGAAACTGGAGACACTATGAATTTACTGTTGTATTATACAAACCTCTCATAGCCACAACATTGTTTGGAGATTGTCCAAAATTTTCAGCAGAAACTCTTCTTCCTCAGACAACTGAAAAAATTTGATGTGAACATCTCTATCTTGACATCCTTCTACATAGCAACTGTCATATCCTAGACCGTAGAGTATCCTAAAACGTAGAGCGTGACCTACTTGCATATTATTAACATGACGTGTTCACCTGCCAAAAGAGCTTTACACGTAGGGTAAAGCTTCATTCAGCGTGGCTGTAACTAGTGTATAGATCTCTGTGTTCAGAATGGTAAAGCTTTTCATGGAGGACGCCTGAACAAAGGCCGCCGTGACCCGGCAAACTGGAAAATTTTCTGTGACCTACTTGCATATTATTAACATGACGTGTTCACCGGCCAAATCTTGTGATTGAACAATGCCCCCGCAGAGATGACTTTCCCCCGCCTACTCTTGTTATCTTAACTGTGATTAGCCGGTTGTAACGGTGAGCGTTTTATGAAATCTCGGACCCAAATTTTTTTGTCTTTGCTACGTGTGATAACACAAACATTTCTAGAGTAAAGTACCATTTGATCGAGTAATAAGGTGAAAGAATACGACGAAAACCCATATTTCGTCATGTTAATAATATGCAAGTAGGTCACAGTCCACGGTTTAGGATACTCTACGGTCTAGGATATGACACTAGCTTATTCATTGCTTGGCTGTTTATTTACTTGTTTTAATATTGCTTTTGTAATCATTATATTAAATTTTGATGAAAAGTCTTAATTGAATGATTTGGAAAATTAAGACATTAGTCTGTCACTCGCAGTAAACAAATCACAGCGAATTCTTGAAAACAATCATGAACATGGTGCTAGGACAGCTTTTACTGCAGGGTCAATGGCTTGAAGAAGAGATTTCCATCGTCAGTGTGTTTCCATTCATTTTGCACCATCGCCCTGCACTTCACAATGGAAGTCGTCCCCTTGACCTTCCGTCCCCTTGACCTCCCGTCCCCTTGACCTCCCGTCCCCTTGACCTCCCATGTGATGTCAACACCCAGTAACAAGAGCAAGAATCGCTCGTTTGCATTTACCACAGGGAAGGACCGACGGGCAGATGGATGTAAGAAAAGAGAAGGATGGATGAATGATAGATGCATGATTGGTAGTTGAATGAATAGATGGATGGACGAATGGGTGAAAGAACTGGGGACGGAGGACAGGCGGAGGATGGATAATGGATGGATGGATGAGTTGATGGATGAATGAATGGACGGATATTTGATGAATGGATGAGCGGACGGACGGAGTCATGGGTGGTGATGGATGAATCGATGAATGGATGGATAAATGATAGATGATAATGGCTAAATGGATAACGCGTGGAGAGATGAATGGATGGGTAGGTGGACCGATGGATGGATGGATAATGACGGATGGGCTGATGGATGAATAGATGGAGGGAGAGAGAGACGGATGGACGGATAGATGGACAAATGGTCCAATGGATGAATGAACGCTTGGGTGGTGGGCATAAGCAGGAGGGAGGGAGAGAGGAAAGATTGGACGAAGTGGGGAGATTGATGGATGGCCGGACGGACAAATAAAAACGTAAAGGGGAAGACGGAACAAGAGACAGAAATCAGCTGCTCATGAGGCGCAGGAGAGCTATTTTCAGGCCACACCGGGTTTTGAAGGAGGAGAACTATACATCATAGAATTGTTTAAATTTTTCCCGCAATTGATCTGAAGAGTGAGCACCGAGCTGTCGAGCCCCACCACCGTTTAATCCGCTTGGTAATAGAACTTAATTCGTCTAAATAACATGAGTAGTATTTATTCATACCCCGGTCTATCACAGGTCTGAGAAATATTCTCACTGTCTGGCAAAAATGAGCACACAACGATGTCCGGAATACAACGCAAGAATCTGCGTTCATTCGGAAGCCATTTTGGCGCCAGCAAGTAACCACGCGAGATACAGCGAGGAAAAGGGGCGTGGCTGTAGAGTGGGTAGCCATTCCATCATTGACTACTGCATGGTAAAAAATCCTTCTTTATCCTTTCACCAATGTTCGCAAAATCACATTATCCTCAAAACTTCTACTCGCAAAATGACGTCCCGTTGTGGATGACGTTCAGCAGATTGGCCACTCCAGTGAATCGAGTTATTGGGGGAGGCGCCTCTCGAAAGTGTACGACC
>JAWQFJ010000393.1:0-10747 GCA_034096865.1 Theodoxus fluviatilis
TGTCATGTATAGATGTTACTCCTAATGTCATAGATGTTACAGGAAAGCTGCTAAAATAGGCACTTTCTGTGATGTCAATTTTTGTAAACTTTACCTTGAACACTAAATTGTATTTTATTCCCCTAAATTCATTAGTTTTTTGCACGTAGAAATTGTGTAACAGACTGCTTGGTTTGATTGAGTTGATCCTCAAGTGAACTGCTGTTCACAATATCAACAGTGTGACTATTAGTATAGCCTTTCATCGCTCTGTCAGATTCTCTAATCACCATTTCTTAGAACATATATTTAGAAAATTATTTTCTTTATATAATATATAAGAATGTCTGAAATAGTGAATGAAATGATCACACATCCAATTTATGATTTCTACCAAGCAAACAGTGCTGGTCTTATACAACATGCAAGACTTAGAAAAGAGTTTAAGGGTGCCTTTAATAAAAATGGTGACCTAACTGTAAGGGTAAGGCCAGAAGTTGAAAAAACCTATCGCTGTATTCAAGTCCTTAGGTTTGTTTGGGAGTGTTTTAATGGAAGAATCCCTAAAGGAATGAGAGTAGTTCATAAAGATGGTGACAAAACCAATAACAGTCTTGACAACTTAAAACTTGAAAAACAAAGTAGAGATTGCTCATATGTCAAATATAACCACTATAAACACTACAAAATCTGTGCCACTAATGTTGAAACAGGGAAAAAACACACACAGTCTTTTACAGTTTGTATCAGATACAAAAGACCCTTGGTATTAACAAAAAAAAACTGTCTACAAAGCGTATGCGGACAAAAAACCAAGGCTTGGTTATAACTTTAATTTTGCTTTAAAGGTTGTTTGAGGAGTAAGTCTACGACTTTGAGGCGTACCCATTTAATTTATACCTTTTCATAAACATTTCTATTGGTGGTTGTCTGAGCTTTCAAGCTCTTCAATTTTCTTAAATATCTCGTTTAAGACGGCTTCATCATCTCGTAGCAACTGCACTCTGGTTAAGAGGATTTTATATTCTCTGTGGCAATGCTTAAGAATTTCCTTTTTCTCACTCAGCTTCAGGTTTTGGTTTATCACTGTTAAAATGATAGGCACTGCAGTCACACCTGCAACAAACACAGGAACAGCAGGAATCAATGCCTGATGTTGTGAGTGTAATAATGAGTGCTTTGTGAATCCCACCCAGTATTTATAGCTTTTTCTATATGCAGCGGTCATTCTGGTCAAGTAATCGTGTAGTTCATCTACAGTTTTTGGAAACATTATATATTAATCACTTCATTTTATTTGATTAGTCAATCAATTCAAATCTTTGATTGGACACAAGAACATTGGAGTTTAATGGTTTGATAATAATGTTACTGACTTCGTTTGGGATCTTTGTAAAATTCACTTCTACTGCAATATGCTTGATTTGTTTCAATGGGACACGCATAATACGAAATGATATTTAAAATATATAAACATTATCAGGAGCAGACTGCCAACCTAAAGGAGGATCAGAACAAGGAATATCTTTCTTCCAGCTAATAATAGAAGAAACGTATTCCAGTCCTGCTGGAAGAACTAATACTCAAGTTCATTACTTCCTAAAAGCTTTGTGGTTTCTTCATCAAATACCTTAATAAATTTGAATCTTTTATCAGTTGGCCAAAGGCCTTCACGATTACCATCAAATGAGCCAGTTATGTAATATTCCCCATCAGAATTACGGTATTTTTCGCTTGATGAGCTTGTGAAGGGCAGGAGATGGCTGGACAAAATAAAAAGTTATGACATTTGTATCCATGCTACTGAAAGGGTGTTTTTTGATTTGAGTCTGTTGTAGAGTTCAAGGGCAGGATAAAATTGTTGTTTAAGGTTAAGCTCTTGAATAAACAAGGGCAAAGAAGGGCAAAGCCCATACGACTCACATGCTTGACCTTGACCTTTACATGACATTGAACTTTACATGACCTTGACCTTCGGGTGACCTTCAAGGTCAAGGTCAAGCAACTAAACCTAGCAATAACATCATACACTAAGAACTGCTTTAAGGTCAAGGTCATCCAAAGTCATGCAACACAAAGCTGTTAATTCAAGACATAGGAAGCACAATGGTGCTTATTGGCACTTTCTACCATGAAATATGGTCACTTGACTTGAAAACGCCCCAGCTTGCGTGTGATGCACGTTTATGATCACGTGCGAGAGAGAGAGACAGAGAGAGAGAGAGAGAGAGAGAGAGAGAGAGAGAGAGAGAGAGAGAGAGAGAGAGAGAGAGAGAAGAAAGAGAGAGAGAGAGAGAGACAAACAGACAGACAGACAGACAGACGTAGAGACAGACAGATATGACGCTTTCGTTACAATACAATGGTGCAAGGGAGGTAATTTTGAGTAGAATCAGAATTTCTTCCCTTAACCGGGAATTCCCGTACTTTGCCACTCCTGTTTGCTTATGACACCTCGTGTGTGTGTGTGTGTGTGTGTGTGTGTGTGTGTGTGTGTAAGTGTGTGTGTGTGTGTGAGTGTGTGTGTATGTGCAGGGCCGGACCCAGGGGGGTGTTCCAGGGGTTCCGGAACACACCCCCCCCCCCCTAGAAAAAGCATGTACCTTGGTTTGAGTTTTTTTAAAATATATTTTTTGTGTGTGTCTCCAAAAGCAATGCTGCTCTTACCCCTCAAAACAAGGCCCAGAATGCACCAGATTGCACAGGTTTTAACCGTTTTTCAACAAATTTCCGGGGGGGCATGCCCCCGGACCCCCCTAGTTTGCGCGCCTGCTTCGTAGGCGCGCGCTCGTGGCTTCGCCACTTCGCTGATTTGTCCCCCCCAACCAAAAAGGAACCCCCCCCCCACAACTCATTTGGTCCGGCCCTGATGTGTGCATGTGTGTGTGTGTGTGTGTGTGTGTGTGCTTGTGTGTGTGTGTGTGTGTGCTTGTGTGCGTGTGTGTGTGTGCATGTGAGAGAGAGAGAGACAGAAGAAGAGACAGATTGACAGAGACAGAGAGAGAGAGAGAGAAAGAGAGAGAGATAGAGAGAGAGAGAGAGACAGAGACAGAGAGAGAAAGAGAGAGCTCTGTAGTCTAGCTGCCTACGAGTTAGGAAGGCTCTGGCAGATCTAGCAGACGGCTGGAATGGGAGCTAAAGGCTTTTTTGATTTTTTTTTCTGCCTGGTGGGGAATGGCGGGCATGCCTGGGCTTAGTTCAATCTCACGCTGCAGAACTAAAAGCGTTAGAACTTAAATAGGAAGTGAGTACGCCAACACGGTCAAAGAAGTAGGACAGTTGGCCATGACACTGACTTGGCTGACATTTTTGGCAGTGCCAAGCGAGTTATGTCCCTTTAACCTATGGGAATGTTTCAGCAAAAGTAATTAGTGGTCCAATTAAGGGTGCTCGGACACAGGCTGGAGTACTGAGGCAGACAGCCAGCGTGCTGCCTCCTCCCTCCATCCCTGCCTCCTCCTCAGATTAAAAAAGTCATTAGTCTGCCAATCAATTTTTTAAAAGTGAACAGTCTGCTAATTGGAAGTGTTAATTAATGAGCTGGTACCGTTAACTCTATAACTTCTAACAGCCAACTGGAATTTACTGTCCAAAGATTCATTACGTCGTTCAGAGTTTGTTATTAATTAATACACATATTTCACCTCTATATTGTACATCGTCGGACGTACAACTTGAATTCTGTACAAGTTACTTTAAGAGCTACAACTTACAGTCTATTGTTGTAGGTGTCCCCTCTTTTTCCTGCTTTTTCATCTCCCGAATGTAGGCATCGATGAAATCTTCGCAGGGACGGGCTGGGTCGAAGACCTTCAGGTGCTGCTCAATACATGGCTTCACCAGTGTGTCTTTGATTTTGTCAACAGCAGCCGTCACCTTCTTTGCGCTGGCCAGGTCTCCAGGAACATATCTGAGGATTGGGATGAAGTTGACCACTCCAGTGATACCCGCTAGAGATGTCAAAAGATCCATGCTTTCCAAAAAAGACTGGAAGATTGGATCATCATAGACAAAGCGCTTTCCGAACACGATGTTGCAGATGACGTTGGACACTGCATTCTGCACCAGGAACTTGATGTCGAAGCTCTGAAGAAAGAATAGAAATGTGTTTTTTTAAGTTGATAGTACTGCAACGTAATAATCCACCTAGAAAGAGACAGGCGTGAAGCGAGGAGTTTCTACAAATGTTACCAACATGTAACCTTTGTTTGACGACCCTTGACTTTGATGTAAACTCTTGACAGGCAGTCAGTGCACTTCAACGAAAGACGTTTCCCATCATGTATCCTTACTTCCCCATGTAACTGCCACTGCAGCGTCTGAAGAACTGGAGTCAGTCGGTCTGCACTTTGGTCCCTGATCAGATCCTTGAGAGCAATTTTGGAGAGAAAAAAACCGGTTCTTTACAAAAAAAGTTATCTGATGCTTTGCCTAAGGTGAGACAGCACGATTTGAACCGATGAGGGTCTCGAGGAAATGTGGGATTTTATTCGACTCGGAAGGCTGAACATCAGTCTATTTACTTTGTGAACAAAGGGTTTCAAATCCACTGACAAATGGTTGTTTGAAACGTCTAAAGGAAGGCCATGTAGTCTTGTTTCGTCAGAGGAAAAATTGCCTTTGATTGTGCAGCACCCAGTCATTAAATTCATGAATTTGCCACATTTGCAGATGAAGCCTATAACGTGTAGTGTCACTGTAAACGGGAGAAACTCATCGACAAATACAGTGCATTTTTCTTAGTTATTGATGGAATACATTTGATCTACAAACCAGTCAAAGTAAATCTTAGATACAAATATGGTACTTCAAACAGTCGTTTTCTCCGAAATGCCAGTTTTCAGTATACACGTATTCGATTTATATCAAGCATATGTGAATAGTCAACCGTTCACAATAACTTGAGCACCATTTTGAAAGGAATTGAGAGCACTAATCTAAGAAATCGAAAGGCATCGGCCAGACTCGTACTGGGAGAACAGGTCACAAATACACTACAATGAAGAGGGTGAACACAGAGCCCTCGAGGCAAGAGGAAAGCCACACAATCAGGAAGCCCGACATTAAATACGGGTTTCGAACGCAAGCCACGAACTGGAAAAAAATGTTAATGACTAAATCGATCTCACAAGAACCGTTGTCTACGCTTTCAGTTTCCAAAGAAGCACAAAGCTTTAGTCAGTGAGAGAGCCAGCAGCTAGAGAGCGAATGAAATAGTGAGTGAGTGGGTGGGTAGGTGGGTGAGTTGGTGGATGGGTGGGTGGGTGAGTGAGTGAGTGAGTGAGTGAGTGAGTGAGTGAGTGAGTGAGTGAGTGAGTGGGTAGGTGTTTGAGTGAGTGAGTGAGTGAGTGAGTGAGTGAGTGAGTGAGTGGGTGGGTGGGTGGGTGGGTGGGTGGGTGGGTGGGTGGGTGGGTGGGTGGGTGGGTGAGTGAGTGAGTGAGTGAGTTAGTGAGTGAGTCAGTCAGTCAGTCAGTCAGTCAGTCAGTCAGTCATTCAGTCAGTCAGTCAGTCAGTCAGTCAGTCAGTCAGTCAGTCAGTCAGTCAGTCAGTCAGTCAGTCAGTCAGTCAGTCAGAAAGGGAATCGTGGAATGAAAGATGAAAGAAAAAGAAATAAGACATGATGACAACAACCGAGCAGTGTCCTTACCTTCCCCTTCTCCTGAGCGATGGCTTCAGTGAACACGGACAGCTCCTCGAGGATTTTCTCCTGCAGAACGTTTCTTCCAAAGCCGAACTCCCTGAGAGCGGTGAGGGCAAACTTTCTCTGTTCCTTCCACTGGGGACCAGAGGAGGCAACTATTCCTGTGGAACATTTAATGAGCATTGAGCACTAGTGATTGTGTTTGTAGAATAGTGAAACTAGCCTCAAAATGGCACGTAACGTTTTCGCTTCCATCATCGCCTATCTTTCCACACTTATTATTGATATGCAAGTTCACTTAAATATTTTAAAAAGAGAAAAAAGTTAGTACCTGCAGTGCTGAAAAGAAAGAGAAGTAAAAAACGCAAATAATTTCGATCACGAAAGGTGTATTATTTTTGTTATTTATATACTATTTATTTAATCTCCTTATTGAAAGACCTGCTCTCAATCGTGAAAAGCAGAAGCTGAAGTGGTACGGTCACGTGTCAAGAGGCAGTGGGCTGGCCAAGACCATCCTGCAAGGTACTGTACCAGGAGGGAGAAGGAGAGGCAGGCAGAGAAAGAGGTGGGAAGACAACATCAAAGAGTGGACAGACTTGACCTTTGCTGACTCACAGCGAGCCACAGAGGATAGAGATCGATGAAGGAAGATTGTTCGAAAGTCATCAGTGGTGCCTCAACAACCCATCTCAGTGTTAAGAGACTGAACTGAACTGAACTGATTGAAAAATGGTTACACAAAAATTTCGTTCATATTCCAGAGGCCCTCATATCAAAAACCTAAACCACAAATGTATCCCACAGAAGATAGACTTAGAATGACTCAGTACCCTTGTTTCTAAAGAGGACGTCAAACAAAAAAGTTTTTGGTCTGTCTGAGAAGACGTCAGCGTTCTTGATCAGCGCCTCCTTCATGACGTCATATCCGCACAGGACGACGACCAGCTGGCTGCCCATGTACACGTGGAAGACGTCGCCATATTGCTTCCTCATGCCCATGAAGACGTGTCGAGGATCTCCCCTCATCAGGTGCAGGTGGCCCAGCACGGGCAGGCAGAAGGCGGGGCCAGGGGGCAGACCACGTGGTTTTTGTGACGTCAGCCACAACAGCAGCGTGGCCACGCCCACTGCCAGCCACGTCGCCACTCCCAGACCCAGGAATTCCGTCACCATGACGACGCTTATCTGAGAGTGTAACAAAACAGGAATGTTATTACTAATGAAAGTTTGAATCGATGAATATGTACACACGCAAACCGCACGTGTTTTAACTTGACCTTGTTTGGACGTATTTGTTCTGACAATTAGAAGTGTGAATTTTGCTGAACATAGCACCCTGGAGTTCACGCATACTGTCGTTGTTAGTAAAGAGGGGGGCAGGGGGAAAGAGGGAGGGTAGAGAGGGGGAGGTAGGGGTAGAGAGGGGAACGGTAGGGGTAGAGAGGGGGAGGGTGGGGTAGAGAGGGGGAGGGTAGAGGTAGAGAGGGGGAGAGATTGAGAAGGTAGCGAGAGGTAGGGGAAGGGGGAGAGAGGGGGGGGGGGAGGGGGAAAGGGAGGAAAGAGAGTGGTGGTAAAAGAATAAAATCAGTCACAAACTACTGTATTGATACCAATATACCAGGGGGAGAGGGAGAGGGGGAGAGGGGAAGAGAGACAGAGAGAGAGAGAGAGAGAGAGAGAGAGAGAGAGAGAGAGAGAGAGAGAGAGAGAGAGAGAGAGAGAGAGAGACGGACAGAGGGAGAGAGAGAGGAAGAGGAGGGAGGGAAGGAAAGAAAGGGGATGGGTGTGAGGGAGAAGGGGAGGGGGAGAGGGAGGGAGGAGAAGGAGAAATACAGCGGGGGGAAGGGAAAGGGAGAGGGGGAGAGGGATTGAGGAGGGGGGGGTGGTTAGAGAGGGAGAGGGAATTGGAGAGGAGGGAGAGGGGGAGGGGGACATGGAGAGGTGAAAAAAGAAAAGGAGAGAGAAAGAGGGAGAGGGAAGGGGGAGGGGAGAGGGGGAGGGGAGAGGGAGAGGGAGATAGGGAAAGTGGGAGAGGGAGAGAGAGAGGGAAAGAAGGGTGGTAAAAGAATACAATAAGTCACAAAGTACTGTATAGATACCACGATTTCATGATAACCGAATATCACGTCGTAATCTCCTATGCAATTTGAAATGAGACGGGTAATTGAATAAACGTTTAAAGTGGGAGGCAGGCAGGCTGGTGGACGACCTGAGAGCAAAGATTATAGGTTACACAAAGATAGTTCATTAGCTCATTGTTGTGAGGATCGAGACACGTTGCGCCCCCAAGCGGGAAGGCATATGGGTGAATCAAGGGAAGTACTTACACCGCTTAGCGACATGTAAATTTGCTTGTTTATCGACGCGTTTCTGATGCGTTCCGATCATGTTGTGAATAAATTTACGGTGTAATGTGTAATAAAATGATTTGCTGCAATAATGGGGGTGTTTTGGCTTTGTTTTTTGTAGCAGGCGTTGTGAAATCGAATCTTATGCAGAGATTTCCATTCTACGGAAAACCACGTTTTGTTCCACTCCACTTTCAAGACACTGCAAAGAAAACTTGACGCAAGCACTAACATCACGGCCTTCTTCCCCCTGTGGGTTCGCGGTAAGAATTGACTCACCGCGTCTCTCTACGCGATTCGTGAGAGGCGAATATATAACTAGGGACACCGTGACTGGATTAAGTTTACTCTAAACTGCTCTAGTGATTTTCGTGCTTAATGGCCTTACATAGCCTACAAATCTGATAGGCCATAAAACTCCATCCATCCATCACGGCCTTCTTTTGGGATAAAATGCATCCAAAGCCTCAAACTGACTAAAACGACACTCATTTATGCGTGAACTGTAGTGCAAAACTCTACAATGAATACACAATATGAAAAATGACTCAGCAGTCACTAGTGAGGTGACACCCCCCAAAAAAAATCCCCGTTTGACACTTGCGTAATCGATGGCGAAGCATGCCTGAACATGTTTAACATTGTGTTGACTTCATTGAGCCAAGCGACTTCCAAAATCACAGATGCAATGCATCTGTCTCCCCCCAAAATGTACAAATGGATCATAGTTTTTAATTTAGAAACTGTCCACACTGTCAGTCTCTCTCATGAGAATGTACAAAGTGATTATGATTCCAATCTTGTAAGAAGAAAAAATGCATATATCAATTTTTCTCCATCATTTCTTTTTCTACACTACTGAGATGGAGACAAAGACAAAATACAGAGGCGGGCAAAAGTCAATTTCCTAGAGGAGAAAACCGGACTTTGTCCTTTCAGTGGCAGTTGTCTTCACTACAGAGAATGTTAGTCTCATCAGGTAATCAGTCTCAACCAACCCTAGTTTCTCCTTCCTCAATTTCATTGACTGGCTCTCAGCAATGCATAGTCTTCAAACCATGAAATATGCTGATGAAGAAAGTAGACAGATTTCCAATCAATCTGCTGTAAAATATAATGAAAAGAATTAGAATTTTTTTTACAACGGGTGTATTGTGCGTGAGTTTGGTCGTGCGCCATACACTTTTCTCTTTAAAACTGTCATGTATCACAGTACGCTAAGTCATGGAAAATGTTATTGAGGCTCATGGAAAGTCATGGAAAAGTCATGGATTTTTGTATATAAAAATCTGTACGAACTCTGGTTGATAAATAAGCTTGCATTCTTCGATAATAATGAAAATTAGATCGTTCCATCAACACCATGTAGATTTAATAGGCCTATGTGCGCGTTCGATTTCACAACGCCTGCTACAAAAAACAAAGCCAAAACACCCCCATTATTGCAGCAAATCATTTTATTACACATTACACTGTAAATTTATTCACAAACATGATCGGAACGCATCAGAAACGCGTCGATAAACAAGCAAATTTACATGTCGCTAAGCGGTGTGATTACTTCCCTTGATTCACCCATATTCATTCCCGCTTGGTGCGCTGCGTTTCGGAGCGTCTTGTAAGTTTATATAGCAAAAGCTCGGCATGAACTATCTTTGTGTAACCTATAATCTTTGCTGAGAGGCAGACAGACGGATAAAGTGATGGACACATACATGTACACCGATATATGGACTGACAGACACAAAGATGCACAGACAAACACACAGACACATAGCGACGGATAAAAGGACGCGTGGAAGGTGGAGGTGAATGAACGAAGGAGCTTTCGAATGCCTGAGTGGAAATTTGAATTCCGCGGCATTTTCGTCCCATCGTCTAAATCGCAATCACACGAGTTTTGCACGTTCTGCAAAAAAGACATCAACATGAGCCACGGAGGCAAGAATGTCAGAGAGAGAGAGAGAGAGAGCGCGCGCGCGCGCGCGCGAGAGAGAGAGAGAGAGAGAGAGAGAGAGAGCGAGACTGAAAGAGAGAGAGAGAGAGAGAAGAGAGAAAGAGCGCGCGAAGAGAGAGAGAGAAGAGAGCGAGAGAGAGCGGCGCGAGAGAGAGAGACAGAGAGAAAAAGAGGGAGCGCGAGCGAGAGAGAGAGAGCGCGCGCGCGCGCGCGCGCGAGAGAGAGAGAGAGAGAGAGAGAGAGAGAGAGAGAGAGAGAGAGAGAGAGAGAGAGAGAGAGAGAGAGAGAGAGAGAGAGAGAGAGAGAGCGAGACTGAAAGAGCGGGCGCGAGAGAGAGAGAGACAGAGAGAAAAAGAGAGCGCGCGCGAGAGAGAAAGAGCGCGCGAGAGAGAGAGAGCGTGAGAGAGAGAGAGAGCGAGACTGAAAGAGCGGGCGCGAGAGAGAGAGAGAGAGAGAGAGAAAAGAGAGCGCGCGCGAGAGAGAAAGAGAGCGCGCGAGAGAGAGAGAGAGAGAAAGAGAGAGCGCGCCCGCGCGCGAGAGAGAGCGCGCGCGCGCGCGCGCGCGCGCGCGCGCGAGAGAGAGAGAGAGAGAGAGAGAGAGAGAGAGAGAGAGAGAGAGAGAGAGAGAGAATTTGACTTTTCGCCTCCCTGATCAGAGATGGGACTTATCGGCGTTTCAGCTGATTTCTGAGTTTTTTTATTCCACTTTCAGCTGATTTTTATTCAATTGTTATGCAGTTTGTGACCTGGGATGGTACACACATCTAAAAATAAAAATCTCCCTCTTTTTATTGAAATCTCCCTATTTTTGAGTCGCCAT
>JAWQFJ010000393.1:13257-27878 GCA_034096865.1 Theodoxus fluviatilis
GTGTTTTCTTTCCAATTATCAATTACTACCTCCAAGATATTTCTGATGTAGTACCATTTCTACTGTATTTCCATCTATAATCACCAGTTCTGGTATACTGCTCTTGCGCCTAAAATCAATGTACATCTCTTTTGTTTTTGTTACGTTCAAGTAGAGATAGTTCTCATTGCACCAGCTGACGTATTCATTAATAAAACTACAGGCTGTGGGTTCGCTGACGACACGGCGATCAGCAAAGACAGGATTAAGAAAGTAAGTACAGTCTTATCGCACATCTTCAGGCTCTGATGATTCGCGGGAAAACAAATCCAGACACACAAAAACACGTATAACCACGTGATCAGTAATCGTGTCGCCACGCTCAATTTCATAAAGATCAGTTTGCTCAATATATACATGTAAGAGTTATAATCAAACAATGGACACAATCAGGTTTTTGTGTTTGCTAATATCCTGCATTCACTGGATGAAGACTTCATCCAACACATTTTGAACCCTACTGTATTTTAACGTTGAAAATGTCCGTTGCTGTGGGTTTTTTTTTAAAAATAGGCTGACAAACATGCAGACTGAGAGACAGATAGACACACAAACAGACAGACTAACTGACACAAACACACATACACACACACGGAGAGACATACAGACAGACACACACACATACACGCACACACACACGGAGAGACATACAGACAGACACACACATACACGCACACACACACACGGACAGACAAAGAGACAAGCACACAGACAGACACACATACACACACACGACAGACACACATACAGACAGACACACACACAGACGCATCACACAACACAGACAGACAGACACAAACAGACACACACACACACACACAGCACACACACACACACACACACAATAGACACACAGACACAAACACACAGACACAGACAGACAGACAGACAGACGACAGACAGACACAGACACACAGACAGACACAGACACGACACACAAGGACAGACACACAGATAATGAAAGACAGACAGAAACACAGACACACATACAGACAGACGGACAGACCCACAGACACACAGTCTCTCAGACAAATAGACGGAGAGACAGACGGACAGACAGACAGACACACACATTTACACACACACACACACACAACAGACACACAGACAGACAGACACAGACACACACACAGACAGACACACACACACAGACACACAGACACAGACACACAGACACACACAGACGACAGACACACATACACAACCACACACAGACACACAGACACACACACAGACACACACAGACACACACAGACACACACACAGACAGACAGACAGACAGACAGACAGACAGACAGACAGACAGACAGACAGACAGACAGACAGACAGACAGACAGACAGACAGACAGACAGACAGACAGACAGACAGACAGACAGACAGACAGACACAGACGACAGACACACACACACACACAGACACACAGACACACACACAGACACACAGACACACAGACAGACAGACACACAGACAGACACACAGACAGACACACAGACAGACACACAGACAGACAGACAGACAGACAGACATACACACACAGACAGACACACACACACACACACACACACACACACACACACACAACACACACGACAGGACAGACACACAGACACACACACACAACACACAGCACACAACACACACAGATAGACAAGACACACAGACACACAGACAGACAGACACACAGACAGACAGACACACAGACAGACAGACAGACAGACAGACAGACACACAGACACACAGACCAGACAGCACACACAGACACACACAGCACACAGACAGACCAGACAGACAGCAGACACACAGACACGACACGACAAGACAGACAGGACAGACAGACAGACAGACAAACGACAGACAGACAGACAGACACACACACAGACAGGTAGGCAGGCAGGCAGACAGAGAGACAGACAGACAAAAAGACACACACACACACACACACACACACGGACGGACGGAGAGACACACAGACACACACACACACACACACACACGGACGGACGGACAGACACGCAGAGACTGACCCATGGAGAAGGGCACCAGCTCCTCCACACTCAGCAGCTTGCCGTCCTTCAGGAAACGGTCGGGACGGAACTCCTCAGGGTCCTTCCACACTGCAGGATCTTTGAGGACCGAGTCCAAGAACGGGATGACCATGGTCCCCTTGGGAAGGTTGTAGCCCCTGAAGACTGTGTCCTCGGTCACATTGTGGGCTACTGCCAAGGGCGCGATGTCAGCGTGACGGAAGACTTCCTGCAGGAAGGCGTTGACAAAGGGCATGTCTGTCCGGTCTTCCACCCTTGGGGGCCGCGTCCCGATCTTGTCCTGGATCTCTGCGTAGAGACGTTCCTGTATCTGGGGAAAGTTGAGCAGGTAGACCAGGGACCAGCGAAGCGTTGTGGCTGTGGTCTCCGTCCCAGCACCAAAGAGGTCTATCACTGAATGAAGCATGTTGGGGACTATCAACAAAGAAAAATCGTTGACAGCAGGTTAAAGAAAGCAAACCAGGGGAGCATTAGATATGCAGTCATGATATAAACATGTAAAAAGTGTGTTCATGCTATGGGCATGTGGTCAGTGAATTTCCAATAAGAGCTGATTACTTCATTGTCAGAATATCCCTGACACAGATGCATAGCAAGGCGATCATCAAGAGCTTCGCATGACATTCCACAGAATGCTGGAGCAGAAAAGAAATGAAAAAACAAAATTCATGCATGCATGATGAAGGCAGTGTGGATTTTTAACCTTCTTAAAACCGTCACTATGTCTTATTATGCCCTTGTACAAAGTAAGCTTGACAATGTAGGTGGTTTAGTCAATTGCCTTGCTTTGCTTACCCTAAGTATGAGACCGCAAAAGAAGCAAATGATGAGTTTGCTATTCCCATTGCTACAGGTTGCTACCACGACTTTTCAACATGAATGCATGCTTGCACTCAGTCCGCATTCATTAAAAATGACTTTCCTGTGACTCGTAAGATTCCTTTAACTAGTGTCGACAGTCCATGCTTGTAGTTTACGGAGATTTGTGGAACAATGTGCAGCTAGCGGCAATTGCTTGTTGCGGCAGTACTTCCACATACAAACATGAGCTGTCCTGACAGATGTTACAGTCCATAGCATGTCGCCAGAGAGTGGTGAACAAGTTACAGGTTTCAGAATTGTTACACGGGATTGTTAGAAGTACTAGTCACTCATGTTCAAGCTCTTTGCAAGCACTGAAAAGTTGCAGAAAAGGTTAACAGCCAACTGGAATTTACTATCCAAAGATTCATTACGTCGTCCAGAGTTTGTTATTAATTAATACACATATTTCACCTCTATATTTTACATCGTCGGACGTACAACTTGAATATTGTACAAGTTACTTTAAGAGCTACAACTTACAGTCTATTGTTGTAGGTGTCCCCTCTTTCTCCTGCTTTTTCATCTCCCGAATGTAGGCATCGATGAAATCTTCGCAGGGACGGGCGGGGTCGAAGGCCTTCAGGTGCTGCTCAATACGTGGCTTCACCAGTGTGTCTTTGATTTTGGCAACAGCAGCCGTCATCTTCTTTGCGCTGGCCAGGTCTCCAGGAACATATCTGAGGATTGGGATGAAGTTGACCACTTCGGTGATACCCGCTAGAGATGTCAAAAGATCCATGCTTTCCAAAAAAGACTGGAAGATTGGATCATCGTAGTCAAAGCGCTTTCCGAACACGATGTTGCAGATGATGTTGGACACTGCATTCTGCACCAGGAACTTGATGTCAAAGCTCTGAAGAAAGAATAGACATGGTTTTTTAACTTGATAGTACTGCAACGTAATAATCCACCTAGAAAGAGACATGCGTGAAGCGAGGAGTTTGCAAATGCTACCAACATGTAACCTTTGACGACCCTTGACTTTGATGTGAACCCTTAACAGGCAGTGAGTGCACTTCAACGAAAGACGTTTCCCATCATACATCCCTACTTCCCCATGTAACTGCCACTGCAGCGTTTGAAGAAATGGAGTCAGTCGGTCTGCACTTTGGTCCCTGATCAGATCCTTGAGAGCAATTTTGGAAAGAAAAAAAAGACCGCTTCTTTCAAAAAACAAGTTGTCTGATGCTTTGCCTAAGGTGAGACAGCAAGATTTCAACCGATGAGGGTCTCGAGGAAATGTGGGATTTTATTCGATTCAGAAGGCTATTTACTTTGTGAATAAAGGGTTTCAAATCCACTGACAAATGGTTGTTTGAAACGTCTAAAGGAAGGCAATGTAATCTTGTTTCGTCAGAGGAAAAATTGTCTTAGATTGTGCAGCACCCAGTCATTAAATTCATGAATTTGCCACATTTGCAGATGAAGCCTATAACTCGTAGTGTCACTGTAAACGGGAGAAACTCGTCAATACATACAGTGCATTTTCTTAGCTATTAATGGAATACATTTGACCTACAAACCAGTCAAAGTGCCTCTTCTTTGTAAACCTTAGATGATAATATGGTACCTCAAACAGTCGTTTTCTCCGAAATGCCAGTTTTAAGTATACTCGTATTCGAT
The DNA here is from genome assembly GCA_034096865.1 of Theodoxus fluviatilis. Classification (NCBI taxonomy): domain Eukaryota; kingdom Metazoa; phylum Mollusca; class Gastropoda; order Cycloneritida; family Neritidae; genus Theodoxus; species Theodoxus fluviatilis. The sequence continues at coordinate 17,831 of JAWQFJ010000393.1, forward strand.
TTATATCAAGCATATGTGAATAGTCAACCGTTCACAATAACTTGAGCACCATTTCGAAAGGAATTTAGAACACTTTACAATGAAATAATAATGTAAAAAATTGCAAGGCATCGGCCAGACTCGTACTGGGAGAACAGGTCACAAATGCACTACAATGAGGAGGTGAACACAGAGCCCTCGAGGCAGGAGGAAAGCCACACAATCAGGAAGCCAGACATTAAAACGCGAGTTTCGAAGGCAAGCCACGAACTGGAAAAAATGTTAATGACTAAACCGATCTCACAAGAACCGTTGTCTACGCTTTCCGTTTCCAAAGAAGCAAAATGCTTTAGTCAGTGAGCGAGCCAGCCAGCTAGAGAGCGAATGAAATAGTGAGTGAGTGGGTGGGTGAGTTGGTGGATGGGTGAGTGAGTGAGTGAGTGGGTGGGTGAGTTGGTGGATGGGTGAGTGAGTGAGTGAGTGGGTGGGTGGATGAGTTGATGGATGGGTGGGTGAGTGAGTGAGTGAGTGAGTGAGTGAGTGAGTGAGTGAGTGAGTGAGTGAGTGAGTGAGTGAGTGAGTGAGTGAGTGAGTGAGTGAGTGAGTGAGTGAGTGAGTGAGTGAGTGAGTGAGTGAGTGAGTGAGTGAGTGAGTGAGTGAGTGAGTGAGTGAGTGAGTGAGTGAGTGAGTGAGTGAGTGAGTGAGTGAGTGAGTGAGTGAGTGAGTGAGTGAGTGAGTGAGTGAGTGAGTGAGTGAGTGAGTGAGTGAGTGAGTGAGTGAGTGAGTGAGTGAGTGAGTGAGTGAGTGAGTGAGTGAGTGAGTGATGAGTGAGTGGGTGAGTGGTGAGTGAGTGAGTGAGTGAGTGAGTGAGTGAGTGAGTGAGTGAGTGAGTGAGTGAGTGAGTGAGTGAGTGAGTGAGTGAGTGAGTGAGTGAGTGGAGTGAGTGAGTGAGTGAGTGAGTGAGTGAGTGAGTGAGTGAGTGAGTGAGTGAGTGAGTGAGTGAGTGAGTGAGTGAGTGAGTGAGTGAGTGAGTGAGTGAGTGAGTGAGTGAGTGAGTGAGTGAGTGAGTGAGTGAGTGAGTGAGTGAGTGAGTGAGTGAGTGAGTGAGTGAGTGAGTGAGTGAGTGAGTGAGTGAGTGAGTGAGTGAGTGAGTGAGTGAGTGAGTGAGTGAGTGAGTGAGTGAGTGAGTGAGTGAGTGAGTGAGTGAGTGAGTGAGTGAGTGAGTGAGTGAGTGAGTGAGTGAGTGAGTGAGTGAGTGAGTGAGTGAGTGAGTGAGTGAGTGAGTGAGTGAGTGAGTGAGTGAGTGAGTGAGTGAGTGAGTGAGTGAGTGAGTGAGTGAGTGAGTGAGTGAGTGAGTGAGTGAGTGAGTGATGAGTGAGTGAGTGAGTGAGTGAGTGAGTGAGTGAGTGAGTGAGTGAGTGAGTGAGTGAGTGAGTGAGTGAGTGAGTGAGTGAGTGAGTGAGTGAGTGAGTGAGTGAGTGAGTGAGTGAGTGAGTGAGTGAGTGAGTGAGTGAGTGAGTGAGTGAGTGAGTGAGTGAGTGAGTGAGTGAGTGAGTGAGTGAGTGAGTGAGTGAGTGAGTGAGTGAGTGAGTGAGTGAGTGAGTGAGTGAGTGAGTGAGTGAGTGAGTGAGTGAGTGAGTGAGTGAGTGAGTGAGTGAGTGAGTGAGTGAGTGAGTGAGTGAGTGAGTGAGTGAGTGAGTGAGTGAGTGAGTGAGTGAGTGAGTGAGTGAGTGAGTGAGTGAGTGAGTGAGTGAGTGAGTGAGTGAGTGAGTGAGTGAGTGAGTGAGTGAGTGAGTGAGTGAGTGAGTGAGTGAGTGAGTGAGTGAGTGAGTGAGTGAGTGAGTGAGTGAGTGAGTGAGTGAGTGAGTGAGTGAGTGAGTGAGTGAGTGAGTGAGTGAGTGAGTGAGTGAGTGAGTGAGTGAGTGAGTGAGTGAGTGAGTGAGTGAGTGAGTGAGTGAGTGAGTGAGTGAGTGAGTGAGTGAGTGAGTGAGTGAGTGAGTGAGTGAGTGAGTGAGTGAGTGAGTGAGTGAGTGAGTGAGTGAGTGAGTGAGTGAGTGAGTGAGTGAGTGAGTGAGTGAGTGAGTGAGTGAGTGAGTGAGTGAGTGAGTGAGTGAGTGAGTGAGTGAGTGAGTGGGTGAGTGAGTGAGTGAGTGAGTGAGTGACTTTGTGAGAAAGTGAGTCAGTCAGTCAGTCAATCAGTCAGTCAGTCAGTCAGTCAGTCAGTCAGTCAGTCAGTCAGTCAGTGAGAAAGGGAATCGTGGAATGAAAGATGAAAGAAAAAGAAATAAGACATGATGACAACAACCGAGCAGTGTCCTTACCTTCTCCTTCTCCTGAGCGATGGCTTCGGTGAACACGGACAGCTCCTCGAGGATTTTCTCCTGCAGAACGTTTCTTCCAAAGCCGAACTCCCTGAGAGCGGTGAGGGCAAACTTCCTCTGTTCCTTCCAGTGGGGACCAGAGGAAGAGATTATTCCTGTGGAACATTTAATGAGCATTGAGCACTAGTGATTGTGTTTGTAGAATAGTGAAACTAGCCTTCAAAATGGCAGGTAACGTTTCCGCTTCCATCATCGCCTATCTTTCCACACTTATTATTGATATGCAATTTCACATGAGTATTTAAAAAAAGTTAGTACCTCTTGTGCAGAAAAGAAAGAGAAGTAAAAAGCTTAAATAATTTCGATCACGAACGGTGTATTTATTTCGTTATTTATAAACAATTTATTTAATCTCCTTATTGAAAGATGGTTACATTTAAATTTCGTTCATATTCCAGATGCCCTCCTAACAAAAACCTAAACCACAAATATATCTCACAGATGATAGACTTGGAATGACTCAGTACCCTTGTTTCTAAAGAGGACGTCAAACAAAAAAGTTTTTGGTCTGTCTGAGAAGACGTCAGCGTTCTTGATCAGCGCCTCCTTCATGACGTCATATCCGCACAGGACGACGACCAGCTGGCTGCCCATGTACACGTGGAAGACGTCGCCACATTGCTTCCTCATGCCCATGAAGACATGTCGAGGATCTCCCCTCATCAGATGAAGGTGGCCCAGCACGGGCAGCCAGAAGGCGGGGCCAGGGGGCAGACCACGTGGTTTTCGTGACGTCAGCCACAACAGCAGTGTGGCCACGCCCACTGCCAGCCACGTCGCCACTCCCAGACCCAGGAATTCCGTCACCATGACGACGCCTGTCTGAGAGTGTAGCAAAACAGAAATTGTATCACTAATGATTTGAATCGATGAATATGTACGCACGCAAACCGCACGTGTTTTAATTTGCCCTTATTTGGACGTATTTGTTCTGACAATTAGAAGTGTGAATTTTGCTGAACATAGCATTTTGGAGTTCACGCATAATGTTATTGTTAGTAAAGAGGGGGGCAGGGGGAAAGAGGGTGGGTAGAGAGGGGGAGGGTAGGGGTAGAGAGGGGGAGGTAGGGGTAGAGAGGGGGAAGGTAGGGGTAAAGAGGGGGAAGGTGGGGGTAGAGAGGGGGAAGGTAGGGGTAGGGTGGGGGTGAGAGATGGAGACGGTAGCGAGGGGTAGAGGAAGGGGAAAAGAGGGGGAGGGGGAAAGGGGGAGGGGGAAAGGGAGGGAGAGAGACTGGTGGTAAAAGAATAAAATCAGTCACAAACTACCGTATTGATACCAATATACCAGGGGGAGGGGGAGATGGGGAGAGGGGAAGGGAGACAGAGAGATAGAGAGAGATAGAGAGATAGATAGATAGAGAGAGAGGGAGGTAGAGAGAGAGAAAGAGACGGACAGAGAGAGAGAGGGAGAGAGAGAGGAAGAGTAGGAGGGAGGGAAGGAAGGAAAGAGGGTGGGTGTGAGGGAAAAGGGGAGGGGGAGAGGGAGGGGAGGAGAAGGAGAGATAAAAAGGGGGAAGGGAAAGGGAGAGAGGGAGAGGGATTGAGGAGGGATGTGGGGGTTAGAGAGGGAGAGGGAATAGGAGAGGAGGGAGAGAGGGAGAGGGAGAGAGACACAGAGAGGTGGAGAAAGAAAGGGAGAGGGAAAGAGGGAGAGGAGAGGGGGAGGGGAGAGGGGGAGGGGAGAGGGGGAGGGGGATATGAAAAGTGGGAGAGGGAGAGAGAGAGGGAAAGAAGGGTGGTAAAAGAATGAAATCAGTCACAAAGTACTGTATAGATACCACGATTTCATGATAACGGAATATCACGTAGTTTCAAAGCATAATGGACATACATAGCCACATCTCTAGTTTGTCTCTCACACGATATTTTGAATAGCTGTGCACCTGTACAGAATGTTCCTGTGTGCAGATATTGCGCAAGGTATTTTGTTCTGAGGTCTGAGTAAAAAGTAAATTTTAACAGTATATGGTGAGAGAGAGAGAGAGAGAGAGAGAGAGAGAGAGAGAGAGAGAGAGGGAGAGAGAGACGGACAGAGGGAGAGAGGGAGAGAGAGAGGAAGAGAAGGAGGCAGGGAAGGAAGGAAAGAGGGTGGGTGTGCGGGAGAAGGGGAGGGGGAGAGGGAGGGGAGGAGAAGGAGATATAAAAAGGGGGAAGGGAAAGGGAGAGAGGGAGAGGGATTGAGGAGGGGTGGGGGGAGAGGGGGGATGGGGGTTGGAGAGGGAATTGGAGAGGAGGGAGAGAGAGAGGGGTACATAGAGAGGTGGAGAAAGAAAGGGAGAGGGAAAGAGGGAGAGGAGAGGGGGAGGGGAGGGGAGAGGGGGAGGGGGATAGGGAAAGTGGGAGAGGGAGAGAGAGAGGGAAAGAAGGGTGGTAAAAGATTAAAATCAGTCACAAAGTACTGTATAGATACCACGATTTCATAACAACCGAATATCACGTAGTAATTTCCTATGCAATTTGAAATGAGACGGGTATATAAATAAATAAACATTTAAAGTGGGAGGCAGGCAGGCTGGTGGACGACCTGAGAGGCAGACAGACGGATAAAGTGATGGACACATACATGTACACCGATATATGGACTGACAGACACAAAGATGCACAGACAAACACACAGACACATATCGACGGACAGAAAGAAGGACGCGTGGGAGGTGGAGGTGAATGAACGAAGGAGCTTTCGAATGCCTGCACACACACACACACCCTCCAATTCTCTGTCGGTCTGGTCTGGAACGGTCTGGTCTGGTCTGGTCTCGCCTGGTTGTCATTCTGTTTATGTCTGTCTGTCTCTCTGTCCATGTGTCTGTCTGTCTGTGTCTCTGTCCATGTGCCCATGTGTCTGTCTGTCTATCTCTCTGTCCATGTGTCTGTCTGTTGGTTTGTGTGTCTGTTTTTGTGTCTGTCTGTGTGTCTATGTGAATGTGTGTGGGTGTGTGGGTGTCTGTCTGTGTGTGTGTGTGTGTGTGTGTGTGTGTGTGTGTGTGTGTGTGTGTGTGTGTCTGTCTGTCTGTCTGTCTGTCTGTCTATCTGTCTGTCTGTCTGCTTGCCTGCCTGCCTGCCTGCCTGTCGCGCTGCCTGCCTGCCTGCCTGCCTGCCTGTCGCGCTGCCTGCCTGCCTGCCTGTCGCGCTGTCTGTCTGTCATGTCTCTCTCTCTCTCTCTCTCTCTCTCTCTCTCTCTCTCTCTCTCTCTCTCTCTCTCTGTCTGTCTGTGTGTGTGTGTATGAATGTCTATCTGTCTGTCTGTCGTCTGTCCCTACCGTCCGTCCGTCTCTCTCTGTCTCTGTCTCTCTCTCTCTCTGTGTCTCTCTCTCTGTCTCTGTCTCTGTCTCAGTCTCTCTCTCTCTCTCTCTCTCTCTCTCTCTCTCTCTCTCTCTCTCTCTCTCTCAGAGCGGGGTGAAAACACGAAACGGACTTACAGGTTCGAGTCAGCCTCAGACGAGAGCTCGAGTTCCTTCGCCGCCTATTTCAACAAGACCCAGCCGCTGGGTCGCTCCCTGTATTTGTATTGAGCCATACTTATACAACAATAAATGCCTGTCTCTGCGCATGTCGGTCCCCGGAACCTCAAGCCCAGAGTCTCAGTTCCCGACCACAGAGCAACTACTCTCTCTCTCTTTTTCCCCCACGACCTTGTGATGCAAGTTTTCGAATAGTTACAGGCCGTGGGCTCTCATCTAAACACGTAACTCACTTTCATCGGGCTTTGAGGGATGTACATGTATAGGCCTATGTAAAAATAAGTCCTGGGCCAAATGTAGTCTATGTAGCTTGATTACATGCAAGGGCTGCTATGCAAAATGCAAATATCACACTTCTTGGAAAGCTCCTTTTCGGTGCATACATATTAAAATTGTCATAACTCAACAACCCTGTATCATACACGTTTTTGTATCAATTTGAAGGGTAGTCAGTGTACTTTACGATAACACACATGACCCACAAATCTGAAAATCACCAAAGATATCTGAGCAATAATTTAGAATCTTCAAATCTGACTTCATGTAGCTTCTGCTGGATCAGGCCACCAAGGTTGTTTTGTTGCCCTGCTTTCAAGTAGATAAGAAAACCGCCCTGACATGAGCTCTGACCTATAGTTCATTAGCTCATTGTCGTGAGGATCGAGACACGTTGCGCCCCAAGCGGATGGTAGTATTGGTGAATCAAGGAAAGTTAATCACACCTCTTAGCGACATGTAAAACTTCTTGTTTATCGACGGTTTCTGATGCGTTCCGATCATGTTTGTGAATAAATTTACTGTGTAATGTGTAATAAAATGATTTGCTGCAATAATGGGGGTGTTTTGGCTTTGTTTTTTGTAGCAGGCGTTGTGCAATCCAACTCGACCTAGATCTACATGGTATGATTTGAATGGGAACGATCTATTTTTCAATATTATCTAAGAATGCAAGCTTGTTTATCAACGTATACACCCCTGTGGAATATCTTTAGGAAATGCAAAGCAATACATACCTGTCAAGAAGGTGATTTGCGGCCAGAAAATCATTCGATTAAGTGAATTCAGTTGCCGCTTCCGCAAAGATTTATAATTAGGATCAAGCGTTGCCCTGTGACCTGCATTTCGATTGTTAAAAAGTAGGACCTTTCAATACCTTTTGATGCATTCAACATACAGCTTTGATAAATTAATGCTGTTCATGGCTTACATTTTCTTCGGATGGGTTTCTAGTATCCCAAAATATAGCTTTTTCTGCGCGAACTGGAGAGAGCTGCCGCCATTGAATTGTTCAACGAGTAGACATATACGCCATATCTACACGAAAGCAGTCCTCTGATTGGTTCCCTGAATAGAATCCTCCAATCAGCAGGCAGCTTTCTTCGCCGTCTTGTCACTAAGCGGTGTGAGTACACTTTCCTTGATTCACTCCTACTACCGTCCGCTAGGTGCAGTGTTTCTACCCGAGCCGGTTGTTGTCAAGCAGCGACGAGCATAGTCAGAGAGAGAAAAAGACCATGGTGATCTGTGCCATCAGTGGGTGTAGTAACCGGCCTGGGGGTGAAAAAAATGTGCCTATCGATCAGAGGATTACTTTTCACAAGACCCCAACCATTATAAAACACCTGGATGAGGAAACGAGACAGCTGAGTGCCGAACGGAGGAGACTGTCACTGTGGAAAGCTGCCATGCATGTACAGAGAAGACATTGTTACAGCAGAGCAATGGGATAAGGCTATCGTTTGTTCGAGGCACTTTGTGGATGGTAAGTGCTTTTTCAGTTTTAAATGCCACTGGCTAAATTATGTTAAGTTTATGTTTGATTTGTATGCATGATTCAGAAGCTAACCGAAGCAAGCAGTGCAAATTGTAGACAGTGCGAGTCAGAGTTGGGTTAAATTTCCATCAGTTCAGTACGTATGACTGTGACACAAGTCGTCCAAACGTAATAATTGCAGTTAGGCCTTAAAGTATGTAGTCTTAATTGTGTGCAATGGGACAAGGCTATCGTTTGTTCGAGGCACTTTGTGGATGGTAAGTGCTTTTTTCAGTTTTAAATGCCACTGGCTAAATTATGTTAAGTTTATGTTTGATTTGTATGTATGATTCAGAAGCTAACCGAAGCAAGCAGTGCAAATTGTAGACAGTGCGAGTTAGAGTCCCAAGGGTTAAATTTCCATCAGTTCAGTATGACTGTGACACAAGTCGTCCAAACGTAATAATTGCAGTTATTATTTAAAGTATGTGTGCATACATGTCTTAAAGGTCACTAACTTTGTGAATGAATCTTAATCGATACATGTATTGTGTGTTCAACAGGCACAAAGGCCTACCTCCACATGCGGAACAATCCTTCATGGCTGCCTACCCTTCATTTGGGACACAAGATATCAAACCACACTCCGGACAAGGCCAAAGATAGGTAAGTGATCATGTTTAGGATCACATAAATTTATATGTTTAAGGCTTATCCAGCTGTATCAGTGTCTAAAAACTCAGTGTTCTACCAAGTGGCGCGATTCATTTCCCTCCACAAACACAATCCAGTCCCCACCCCCTCACATATTAGTATTCATTTAATTTTTAACTTCTGGCGCTGTGAGGGACAGGTCAGGACAGGGATTACCATGCTTCTGTTCTGAGTAAGTTCCTGAATGCACTGTTTACTTTATTTGTCTTTCAGGTTTGAACGACTCCGTTCAAGGAGCAAGAGACCTGCATCAACAAGTGGTGAAGGGCCTACGAACAAGAAAAAGAAATCAAGTACATGTACAGGAGATGCAGAGGAAGCTGATGTTGGAACTGCTCTTGACATCACTGACAGTGATGGAGAAAATGGAGAGAATGTGGATAGTACTGAGCAAGAAAATGATGGTGGTGATGCACTTTTGGGTAGTGTGACTGATGACATTGATGCAAATGACCAGTTTGATGATGTCAGAAGAGAAGTTGCAGCCCAGACTGATTTGACCTCACAGGCCATAGACCAGGTGTTGGCTGATAATGCAGCAAGGGTTGTTGAGTCAGCAAAATTGTCTGAGACCAAGAACATCTCTATTTATGATAGGGAGTACTATACTGCAGACAAAGAAAAAATCAAATTTTACACTGGATTGCCAAGTCTAGCAATGTTTGATCTTGTTCTTGATTTAGTTTCACCCCACATGTCTAACCAAACTGTGTCACTCAGAAAGGAACAAGAACTGCTTCTCTGTCTCATCAAGATAAGACTGAACTATCACTTTCAGGATTTTGCATATCAGCTCAAGTTGTCTGTTGCTACTGTAACGAGGAGTTTCCACAGAACACTTGAAGTCTTGTCATCAAGATTGCAGATCCTGATCAGGTGGCCAGCTAGAGAAGAACTTCAGATTTCCATGCCCATGTGTTTTCGAGAGAAGTTTGGAAAAAAGGTAGCTGTCATTGTTGATTGTTTTGAACTTGCAGCTGAGAAACCATCTGGACAAGCAAATGCAATCCAAGTCTTTTCGAACTACAAACACTATCAAACAACCAAGTATCTCATCGGTATTTCACCTCAGGGATCAGTTTCTTTCCTTTCGGATGCTTATGGGGGGAGGGCTTCTGACAAATGCATGATTGAGGAAAGTGGGATACTCAGTTGTTTGATGCCTGGGGATGTGATCATGGCTGACAGAGGGTTCAACATAGAAGACCAGGTTCAGTTCTATCAAGCAAAGCTCTTGATTCCAAATTTCACTCGTGGAAAGAAACAGCTGCACCCTCTTGAAGTTGAAAACACTAGGAGCATCGCTAATGTCAGAATTCATGTTGAAAGAGTCATTGGCCTTGTACGAAGGAAGTTTGGCATCCTTCAGAAAGAAGTGCCCCTGCAGTTTATGAGAAGCAAAAATGGTGAGCACTCCCCAACAATAGACAATATAGTTCAAGTGTGCTGTTGTATTGTGAATTTGCATCAGTCCATTGTGCCCTTTGATTGAATCTTTTTTTCTGTTATGATGATGACTGGGTGAGCTGTGCGCAATGTGTTTACATCAGAACAGGCTAGATTTGAATTCTGTGCAACCTGTTACTGTGTACAGTATGATGAAACCCATGAGAATAAAATAAGATGTATGAATTTTGAATTGGTGTGTCTGTGACACTGTCATGTTTGTTCAAAAGTGAATGATCAGACTATTATTTAGTCTGTGTGCAAACACTATTGACTGAAAGTCCAAGAACTTCAAACAAAAATCATTTATTTTC
>JAWQFJ010000394.1:5000-7500 GCA_034096865.1 Theodoxus fluviatilis
TACAGCAGAATGATGACACCACTAGCGAAGCGATCAGTCAAATGTACATTTGGTGTCCTAGGGTGATGACAGAAAACAAAGATAAACAAACGTAGCTGCTCATCAGAAAAGGAAACAAGAAAGTTGTGGTTAAGTTAACATGGTCAGTATATCTGACTGAACTTTTTCCTTTTTTTCCCTTTTCAACCAAACTTATCCAAAGACAAAACTTTTTAGACTTAAATATTCCCCGAGTGCTCATAGGGCAGGTAAAATGGGGTAGCATGCACTTCATTATCTATTGTCAGTTTATTTTTTCTTTTAATGATAAAAAAGTTTATATTAAGGTAGGCGGGGAAAAAAAAAGGCTTAACAGGTCACCGTAACCACAATCCTTTTTCTTTTACCTAGTTTTACCTAGGTGTCTGATTTTCCTCATTAAAGCTTCACAGAAGTGTCCAGAGCTTCAAGTTTCATGCTACAATTTTTTTAAGCACAAAACTCTTGTAGGGTCAGGTTCACCCATTTAAGTCATCAGAGTTGCTTGCCCTTGGGACTGACTGGGAATGCAGGAGTTGTCTATCCCTGAATGGCGGGTGCTCTTCTGTCTCCCAAGTGCATGATTTTCCTGTAGGCTGCAGGCCCTTCCCAATGGCCCCTGTAAACAAAAAAGAGGTCAAAGTTCATGAAATTAAAACTCAATTTGCACCCACAACCATTAATTACAGTTAAAGCAATCAATATGATGATTATATTATTGATTGTAAAAAAAATGCGCAGTCTACCATGCATGAATTTTCACAGTAGTAAGAGAATGGATGCACAAGCTTCTAAGCAAAGACATAAACTGTATCTAAGATTAAGAAGTGTTCAAAATAAACTTGATCAGAAAAAAGGAGATGAAAAACAAAATGATAATGAACAATNNNAGGGGAGGTTGTTGTCTTGTGCGAAGCACGGCCTGAGCTGAATCTGCGATTCTTGAGGTATGTGTAGACTTGTAAAAATCTTTGCTCTTTGGGAAAATGTCGTTAACGCGCGGCGGGAAAAGGCTACCGCCACGTGTTTTAATTTGCAAGACTATGTAAGAGGGAAATGAGGGAGGGGAAGTGAATTCCTTAATTTAATGTCGTCTAAATTGAACCTCTAACGATTAATTCAATTGCTGCGTGGAAAGTGAATTAATCTCTAGTTTGCAAGTTGTGAAATTGTTAATTCCATCCGTGAACTGGGGTGGGTTAACGGACGCTCTCGTGGAGCGCGGGAAAACTTAACGCTGGAGTGGGGGGACACTCTGTTAAGTCAATTTGGGTCGAAAATGTATCTTTCTCACTGAACTTGAATTCTGTGCGAATTCTGGGGAAAATACAGGTTTCTTATTAGGCGGGGTTTTGTCTTTCCAGGCTACCTACCGTACCTACCGTACGTGTACCTACATTCACGTACCTACGCGTGAACTCGTATCACTGCTGACTTGGCGCTCTCCCGGCGTCTGTCTGCAAGCTGCCTAACTTCAAGTTGTACCTCGGTGTGTCCGCGTGCACACGTGCCCTCGTCGTTCGCCTACGTTCCTGTCTCAAGTACTTCTCCCAGTAGTTCTCTGCAACTACGACTTCGTCTATTCCTGGCTACGGCTGCCTGATAGGTTTAGCGAAGACGCCTTGGGTTTGGCGTGGAATGCTCACATGGAGTGGCATTGTCGTCCTCGGTTAGGACTGGTCGGAGGACTGTGGTATCAGTCGCTTCCTTAACGCTTAGCGCGTTGTGCTTAGTCTAGTTTGTTCTGGAGAAGGGTGGAGCCCCTGTCTACTAGACTTTCGAATTGGGAAAATTCGAGTCACGGAGCGTTTCCGTGGAAGTAGGATAGTCGATGCTAGCGCACTCGTCTGCCCGTCGCAGCGAGACCGCGCAGCTCATTGTTGCTAGGGTAAGCAACGGAAAGTTGTGAGAAGCGAAATGGTTCGCTAGTCAGGACGAGGCGTCTCACACCTGTTCTGACTGAGAGAAGAATCCTACTGAGTCTGGACTTGGAGTCCGACTGCCGACCGACTTGGAGCCTGGAGCTGTCTGTCGGAAACCTCAGCGCGGGAGAGAGGGACCGGTGTACCTACCCACTAGCCACAATGGAGGATGCGCATGGGTGCGCCCTCGTTCCTGTCTACTACCCAAGTTTGTCTACGGAGGATTGTCGCTCCTGGAACTAGTTTTAGCGCGGTGCTAGAAGACGGTGTGTACTTTCTGCGTGCGAAAGAAAGTCAGGGTAGGGTTGTGTGCTGTGAGTTTTATGAGGTTGTATTCTGGATGTGTGTTTCTGGACTTCGTTCACGGTAAGAAACCACATGCTTTCTCCGCTATCTTTTGTGAATCTCATTCATGATTACCAGGGGGACTGGACATGCTAATGAGGGGGGAGAAAGGGGAGCGCGAGGGGAAGCGCGTCTAGTCTGAACCCTGAACTATCTCGATTTGGCATGTGTGACGTAGCGGCGGAAGCTTGCGTCAGCACGAGGGGAAGGGGGTA
>JAWQFJ010000394.1:12500-27500 GCA_034096865.1 Theodoxus fluviatilis
CGAAACACCGACTCGACGTGCGACGTGTCAGTCAACAACGTCGAAGTGCATCGCCTCAACCCGGCACAAGCAGTCAGCCGTCAGCACCTCGTTCCCCCACTGAAATTGTGGAATCGTTCACTAGATTCAGTGACGATGATGATGACGATGGCGACACATGGGTCCGAAATACCAGAAATTACCCTTCCATGGCTCCATTCACTGGTGAACCTGACTTACAGGTGGAAATAACTCATAACTCATATCATTTTATTAATCCATAAGGAAATTAAATTGGTCAACAGCATACATGGGTCATTAATGATTATAAAAGTTATAATAAAAAAACTCAGAACAACCATGATAATGAATCAATTAATATGTATGACTACAATGCCCTTTTACATGCACACAACATGACACACCAACACATACATACATGCATACATACATACATACATATATTCATACTAAGCTAGATAGTTATACATGCTAGTACAGTGCCAAAAAGACCAAAAAATAAATCCACCATGACCTTAAATCTAACATAAAGAAGTTCTGTTAAAAAAGCATCACTGATAGTCTGTGGCCAGAACACTGGCTCGGTTGCTGTTAAAATATCTGACAGCTGAAGGAATGAAAGAACGCCGAAAACGCTCTGTTCGGCACGGAGGCATGATAAATCTTCCATTCCGTGTGATGCGGAGATCCATCAGTGCGCTGTGGAGGGGATGCCCTGAATCGAGCAGAATAGCTCTTGACTTACTCATTACTGGCAAGATGATGATGACAATGGCGACACATGGGTCCGAAATACCAGAAATTACCATTCCATGGCTCCATTCACTGGTGAACCTGACTTACAGGTGGAAATGCCAGCGGATGCCACACCCCTGGACTTTTACCAGCTTTCTATTTTTGTTAGATTTTTGAAAATGCTTGAAAAACCTACAATTCTGAAGATACGCTGCCATTGTTGGCTGACGACTCCAGTGAGTTAAAAAAATCTTTTTAGAAGAGGCCAAACTGAACATAACCAAACTTTCTTTAATTGAAAATGTTTGTTTTTTCTCTCACTTATATAGTGGATTCCGTGAGTGCTTATAAGGCAAGGATGATGGAACAGCAGACAGTTTGTTTTGTTTTTTTGTGCTTTTTTGTGCTTTTCCCCCATTGATCAAAAAATGTTTAGGATCAGCTTAAAAAAATGGTTGGTCAGATTACAATAACTATAACCATTATTTTGTGCCTTATGAACAAATCTAAGGAAAGAATTCTCTGTGTCGCTAAATGCATATTAACTCTCTTTCATATATCCCCTTTAACATCATTCCACATGGAATGATTAGAAAATTGCTTTGTGTGTTTTTTTGTTGTTGCAATTTTGCAATTGAAATTGTCAGTCATGTAGATGAAAGGTGGGTGCATGCAAATAATAAAGAACTATTTCAAAAAAGAATTTGTATTAGCAGCAAGAAATGCAAATAACAAGGAAAGGGAAGAAGGTATATCTGTGATAACATCATCATTCTAAATTAATAAATAAATAAATTATTTAAAAATAAAAAAATAAATAAATAAATAAATAAATAAATGAATGAACGAACGAACGAACGAACGAACGAACAAACGAACGAATGAATGAATGAATAAATAAATAAATAAATAAACCTAGCTCATGTGTTACGTCATCTTCGCTCTCTTTCCCGCACCCCTCTCCTTGGACGAGCCCACTAGTGTGGCCCGCCTGCGCAAGTCTAACCGGAAATCCTGTCTCGGTTTCTCTAGTCCTCTGACTTGTATCAAATCGGGTAGGGAGATGCTGTGGGTCTGTTCTAACCCACAACCCACAGTGGAGTAGTAGAGGGTTAATGTGGTCCGGTGACCAGGGGGTGAGGCCTAGAGTGATTTGAGACCCAGCAATAGGTCAGAGGTGGCTATGTCAATTCAAAACTTTTACTGCTGAATCAGCCTGATGAGCAGAAAGATTAACGAGCATGGGCTGAGTGTTGATTTTTCGGCAAAGCTTCCAGAGATGGGCCACACTATTAGATTCGTCCGAGGAGAGGGGTGTGGGAAAGACAGCCAAGCTGGGGGGGGGGCATGACAATGATACTATCCCAGAATCCTCTACCTAATTTAAATGCATGCATCGTATTTGATAATTAGTTAGATCACACGACTGAATGGTGACAAACTATCTGGTAGTCTCTGTGACACAGAATGGCTGCGGGCTAGGCTCACCTTGAAAGTTTCTGTTTGGCCCGTCGTGCTGTCCAGATCTGCAAAGACAGCTTCGCTGGAGTCGGGCTTGACTTCGATCAGGTTGCGTCGGTAGTTGACTTTCACGCCCCTGCAAGAACCAACAAGATGGATGTCTGACTTACAGCACAGGTCTGTTGAGCAATGCAACAAACAACATCTGCTGTGGAGAAATGACCTGGAGACAGTGTGTGTGTAAGTGTGTGTGTTTGCTTGCATATGTGTGTGTGTGTGTGTGTAAGTGTATGTATACATGTGTGTGTTTGCTTGCGTGTGTGTGTGTGTGTGTTTGCTTGCATGAGTGTGTGTGTGTGTGTGTGTGTGTGTGTGTGTAAGTGTATGTATGTATACATGTGTGCGTTTGCTTGCATGTGTGTGTGTGTGTTTGCTTGCATGAGTGTGTGTGTGTGTGTGTGTGTGTGTGTAAGTGTATGTATACATGTGTGTGTTTGCTTGCATGTGTGTGTGTGTGTTTGCTTGCATGAGTGTGTGTATGTGTGTGTGTGTGTAAGTGTATGTATGTATACATGTGTGCGTTTGCTTCCATGTGAGTGTGTGTGAGTGTGTGTGTGTGTGTGTGTGTGTGTGTGTGTGTGTGTGTGTGTGTGTGTGTGTGTGTGTGTGTGTGTGTGTGTCTGTGACTCTGTGTGTGTGTGTGTCTGTGACTCTGTGTCTGTGACTCTGTGTGTGTGTGTGTGTGTGTGTGTGTGTGTGTGTGTGTGTGTGTGTGTGTGTATGTGTGTGTGAGCATGCATTTGAAAGCACTGAGTTTGTTGCTTACTGTTATTTTTTTCCCTCACATACACACACACATTTAAGATCAACAGAAAAAAATTGGATTATTCAGGTTACCAAAATCACGACTAATATTTTGTATGTCTAATACAAAGCTGGCATCAGACATGAATTGGGGTGAACATCTCAAACTAAGACGCTTGAAGGAAATGATAGACTGGCTTCAGAGTGCCCTACTTAGAAATGTCGTTCATTGTGAAGGAGGTCACTTGTACCAATACAAACATTGCGGAGATTTTAAAATCACTATATGCATCCCTGCTTCATGAAAATTGCGGTATACATTTTCATCAATGAAATGATAAAATACAGCATTTTTAGTCACGTCAGTCAACACTTTGATGCACTAACAGGTGTCCATTTTACACCTGGATGTTAAAGAAGCACTGCAGATCTCACCTGTCTGCAATAACTTCCAGCAGACTGTTGGCGTACTTCTTGACACCGAAAATGACGCCAAGGGAAGTGTTGAACATGATCTCAGCTTTGTCTCGCTTCCCGGTCTACAACATGACAGAGTAAGACGGAATGATTCCAAGCTTCGGTACAAGAGTTGATATTTGTCTCTCTTCCCAGTCTGCACAATGACAGAGTAAATTAAGATAGAATAGTTCCAAGCTTCGGTACAAGAGTTGAAGTTTGTCTCTCTTCCAAGTCTGCACAATGACAGAGTAAATGAAGACAGAATAGTTCCAAGCTTCGGTACAAGAGGTGAAATTTGTCTCGCTTCCAAGTCTGCAAAATGACAGTAAATTAAGACAGAATAGTTCCAAGCTTCGGTACGAGAGTTGAAATTTGTCTCTCTTCCAAGTCTGCACAATGACAGAGTAAATTAAGACAGAATAGTTCCAAGCTTCGGTACAAGAGGTGAAATTTGTCTCGCTTCCAAGTCTGCAAAATGACAGAGTAAATTAAGACAGAATAGTTCCAAGCTTCGGTACGAGAGTTGAAATTTGTCTCTCTTCCAAGTCTGCACAATGACAGAGTAAGACAGAATAATTCCAAGCTTCGGTACAAGAGTTGAAATTTGTCTCGCTTCCCAGTCTGCACAATGACAGAGTAAGACAGGGTAGTTCTATGCCAGAGTAAGACAGGGTAGTTCTATGCCACAGTAAGACAGGGTAGCTCTATGCCACAGTAAGACAGGGTAGTTCTATGCCAGAGTAAAACAGGGTAGTTCTATGCCTGAGTAAGACAGGGTAGTTCTATGCCACAGTAAGACAGGGTAGTTCTATGCCAGAGTGAGACAGGGTAGTTCTATGCCACAGATAGAACTACCCTGTCTTACTGTGGCATAGAACTACCCTGTCTTACTGTGGCATAGAACTACCCTGTCTTACTGTGGCATAGAACTACCCTGTCTTACTCTGGCATAGAACTACCCTGTCTTACTCTGGCATAGAACTACCCTGTCTTACTGTGGCATAGAACTACCCTGTCTTACTGTGGCATAGAACTACCCTGTCTTACTGTGGCATAGAACTACCCTGTCTTACTGTGGCATAGAACTACCCTGTCTTACTGTGGCATATAACTACCCTGTCTTACTGTGGCATAGAACTACCCTGTCTTACTGTGGCATAGAACTACCCTGTTTTACTCTGGCATAGAACTACCCTGTCTTACTGTGGCATGGAACTACCCTGTCTTTCTGTGGCATAGAACTACCCTGTCTTACTGTGGCATAGAACTACCCTGTCTTACTCTGGCATAGAACTACCCTGTCTTACTGTGGCATAGAACTACCCTGTCTTACTCTGGCATAGAACTACCCTGTCTCACTCTGGCATAGAACTACCCTGTCTTACTCTGGCATAGAACTACCCTGTCTTACTCTGGCATAGAACTACCCTGTCTTACTGTGGCATAGAACTACCCTGTCTTACTGTGGCATAGAACTACCCTGTCTTACTGTGGCATAGAACTACCCTGTCTTACTGTGGCATAGAACTACCCTGTCTTACTCTGGCATAGAACTACCCTGTCTTACTGTGGCATAGAACTACCCTGTCTTACTCTGGCATAGAACTACCCTGTCTTACTCTGGCATAGAACTACCCTGTCTTACTCTGGCATAGAACTACCCTGTCTTACTGTGGCATAGAACTACCCTGTCTTACTGTGGCATAGAACTACCCTGTCTTACTCTGGCATAGAACTACCCTGTCTTACTCTGGCATAGAACTACCCTGTCTTACTGTGGCATAGAACTACCCTGTCTTACTGTGGCATAGAACTACCCTGTGTTACTCTGGCATAGAACTTCCCTGTCTCACTCTGGCATAGAACTACCCTGTCTTATTGTGGCGTAGAACTACCCTGTCTTACTGTGGCATAGAACTACCCTGTCTTACTCTGGCATAGAACTACCCTGTCTTACTCTGGCATAGAACTACCCTGTCTCACTCTGGCATAGAACTACCCTGTCTTACTCTGGCATAGAACTACCCTGTCTTACTCTGGCATAGAACTACCCTGTCTTACTCTGGCATAGAACAGGGTAGTTCTATGCCAGAGTAAGACAGGTTAGTTCTATGCCACAGTAAGACAGGGTAGTTCTATGCCACAGTAAGACAGGGTAGTTCTATGCCACAGTAAGACAGGGTAGTTCTATGCCACAGTAAGACAGGGTAGTTCTATGCCACAGTAAGACAGGGTAGTTCTATGCCACAGTAAGACAGGGTAGTTCTATGCCACAGTAAGACAGGGTAGTTCTATGCCACAGTAAGACAGGGTAGTTCTATGCCAGAGTAAGACAGGGTAGTTCTATGCCACAGTAAGACAGGGTAGTTCTATGCCACAGTAAGACAGGGTAGTTCTATGCCACAGTAAGACAGGGTAGTTCTATGCCACAGTAAGACAGGGTAGTTCTATGCCAGAGTAAGACAGGGTAGTTCTATGCCAGAGTAAGACAGGGTAGTTCTATGCCAGAGTAAGACAGGGTAGTTCTATGCCACAGTAAGACAGGGTAGTTCTATGCCACAGTAAGACAGGGTAGTTCTATGCCACAGTAAGACAGGGTAGTTCTATGCCAGAGTAAGACAGGGTAGTTCTATGCCAGAGTAAGACAGGGTAGTTCTATGCCAGAGTAAGACAGGGTAGTTCTATGCCACAGTAAGACAGGGTAGTTCTATGCCAGAGTAAGACAGGGTAGTTCTATGCCACAGTAAGACAGGGTAGTTCTATGCCAGAGTAAGACAGGGTAGTTCTATGCCACAGTAAGACAGGGTAGTTCTATGCCAGAGTAAGACAGGGTAGTTCTATGCCACAGTAAGACAGGGTAGTTCTATGCCACAGTAAGACAGGGTAGTTCTATGCCAGAGTAAGACAGGGTAGTTCTATGCCACAGTAAGACAGGGTAGTTCTATGCCAGAGTAAGACAGGGTAGTTCTATGCCAGAGTAAGACAGGGTAGTTCTATGCCACAGTAAGACAGGGTAGTTCTATGCCACAGTAAGACAGGGTAGTTCTATGCCACAGTAAGACAGGGTAGTTCTATGCCACAGTAAGACAGGGTAGTTCTATGCCACAGTAAGACAGGGTAGTTCTATGCCACAGTAAGACAGGGTAGTTCTATGCCACAGTAAGACAGGGTAGTTCTATGCCACAGTAAGACAGGGTAGTTCTATGCCAGAGTAAGACAGGGTAGTTCTATGCCAGAGTAAGACAGGGTAGTTCTATGCCACAGTAAGACAGGGTAGTTCTATGCCACAGTAAGACAGGGTAGTTCTATGCCAGAGTAAGACAGGGTAGTTCTATGCCACAGTAAGACAGGGTAGTTCTATGCCACAGTAAGACAGGGTAGTTCTATGCCACAGTAAGACAGGGTAGTTCTATGCCAGAGTAAGACAGGGTAGTTCTATGCCAGAGTAAGACAGGGTAGTTCTATGCCAGAGTAAGACAGGGTAGTTCTATGCCACAGTAAGACAGGGTAGTTCTATGCCAGAGTAAGACAGGGTAGTTCTATGCCACAGTAAGACAGGGTAGTTCTATGCCAGAGTAAGACAGGGTAGTTCTATGCCACAGTAAGACTGGGTAGTTCTATGCCAGAGTAGAAGAAACATGATGGACGGTTGAGGAGGCTCCTTTCATAAGTTATCTCGGGACTGTTGCCTTTTCGTGCGGGTTGCACTTGCTTTATCACCTTGATGGTGCATGTTCCCTGTTGCACGTGAGTTGCATTTTTATTATCCATTGTGGAGTGCAGAGAATCTTATATAAAGGGAGCAAGTAATGGAGACTTCAAGCTTTAACTCTGTTGGCCCATTGAGCGTTTTTTTTAATATTTTGTTTTGTCTACGTGGTTTTACTCACTAATTTGTGTCTATGTCAATTTCTTAAGTTGAACCAACACTCTCAGAGTCACACAGAGGGGAAGGTGCATCATATATGTTCACCTTGTACATTCATACTCATTCACGCACACACAGGGTTATAACACATAGTCTTGACACAGGGTAGTCGCCGACAGGAATGTAGCAAGAAAGAATCCAGAGTTGTCCCGTCCCAGGGATTGAACCACGGCACTGCGCCTCGCACAGAATCAAACGCCAAAGCTTGCTCGCCTACATCCGCCTGCCATAAGACAGGGTTTCAACAGGCGAGTAGAGGTTGAGGAGCTGACAGTGCACTCATGCAGGAGGGGAGACTACTGGGTATGGGGCTGCCAGCAGCTGGTGATCTACATATTGATAGTGAACATAGTACTGAGAAAGCTCCTTTTAAGACAATTTTCTTTCCTTTTTTGGCACATCACAGATGTTGAACCAACACTCACACTATCACTCCAGGAAGAGGAGACTGTC
The DNA here is from genome assembly GCA_034096865.1 of Theodoxus fluviatilis. NCBI lineage: Eukaryota > Metazoa > Mollusca > Gastropoda > Cycloneritida > Neritidae > Theodoxus > Theodoxus fluviatilis. Next base: position 20,341 of record JAWQFJ010000394.1, read on the forward strand.
TTCTATGTGTTCAACAACTTTTTTCTGTTAAAACAATGAATCAATCTTTCCGAGACCCAGATATGACAGATAAGTCATCATAATATATCATCATATCACGCACATTGACAGGTGTATGCTCTTTACTCACATTTCTTCTCCCCACCCAGGAGTAAAACAGGTACCTGTGAAGGCTGAGCTGGAAAACTGTGAAAGCTGACTTTGGCGCATTCACCCGCAGCCTGGCTGCAAGCTCCCCAGAGAGTTGAGATGGTGTTGGAGTGATGAATAAGAGTAGCCCTAAGACCAGGGGGTAAAATGTGTGTGGTTTGAGCATCCATCAATGGGTGGAAAAGTTGCAATGTAAAAAAGAGCACCTTCATGTAGTGATGTCTCTAGGGGTTGGGTACAAGGTCCAATGACCAGCTTGTTGTGCTAGAGTTAGGCTTGATCTACCAGCCTGGTGTGAACGTTCTGTTCTTCTGTTCTTCCTTCGTAGTCGAAGATGACCATGGCTTCAAGAGTCAGAAGGAAGACCGGTGGCTATAGGTACTGAGGTGACTGATGAGGCAGATCTGGGGACTGAAGGCTTGCCCACATATGGGACACAAGTGAGTGGGTGCCGTCGTGGCAGTGGATGCTGCGCGGGCCTTGCGCACTGCACGCTTTCGTTGCGCCTCAGTGATGCGCCTGGCTTCAGCCGCACGGGCTCCTGTGGAGATCTTGCTGCGCCAAGCTGGAAGATCCTCAGCCAGCATCTCCCTTGTGTTGGTGTTGATGTCCAGGTCTTTGAGGGACACTTTGAGGCAGTCTTTGTAGCGTTCCTTCTGCCCCCCGACAGAACGCTTGCCCTGACACAGTTCTCCGTACAGCAGCTGTTTAGGCAGTCGACTGCCTGGCATTCTGACCACATGTCCAGCCCATCTGGCTTGGGCTTTCTGCAGGAGGGTGTAGACACTACAAAGGCCAGCTCGTTCCAGGACTTCTGTGTTGGGGACTTTGTCCTGCCACCTGATATGGAGGAGTCTGTGGAGACTGTGTGATAATACAGTGGATCTCAATGATCCAACCCTGTCCTGATGCCCCCAGAAGCCTCTTTGGCTGCTTGGGGCTGCCCCTGACTGAGCTACTGGAGCAGGCCCCTGGCTGAGCTACTGGAGCAGGCCCCTGGCTGAGCTACTGGAGCAGGCCCCTGGCTGAGCTACTGGAGCAGGCCCCTGGCTGAGCTCCTGGAGCAGGCCCCTGGCTGAGCTACTGGAGCAGGCCCCTGGCTGAGCTACTGGAGCAGGCCCCTGGCTGAGCTACTGGAGCAGGCCCCTGGCTGAGCTACTGGAGCAGGCCCTGGCTGAGCTACTGGAGCAGGCCCCTGGCTGAGCTACTGGAGCAGGCCCCTGGCTGAGCTACTGGAGCAGGCCCTGGCTGAGCTACTGGAGCAGGCCCCTGGCTGAGCTACTGGAGCAGGCCCCTGGCTGAGCTACTGGAGCAGGCCCCTGGCTGAGCTACAGGAGCAGGCCCCTGGCTGAGCTACTGGAGCAGGCCCCTGGCTGAGCTACTGGAGCAGGCCCCTGGCTGAGCTACTGGAGCAGGCCCCTGGCTGAGCTACTGGAGCAGGCCCCTGGCTGAGCTACTGGAGCAGGCCCCTGGCTGAGCTACTGGAGCAGGCCCCTGACTGAGCTACTGGAGCAGGCCCCTGGCTGAGCTACTGGAGCAGGCCCCTGGCTGAGCTACTGGAGCAGGCCCCTGGCTGAGCTACTGGAGCAGGCCCCTGGCTGAGCTACTGGAGCAGGCCCCTGGCTGAGCTACTGGAGCAGGCCCCTGGCTGAGCTACTGGAGCAGGCCCCTGGCTGAGCTACTGGAGCAGGCCCCTGGCTGAGCTACTGGAGCGGGCCCCTGGCAGAGCTACAGGAGCAGGCCCCTAGTTGAGCTACTGGAGCAGGCCCCGAAAGCCCAGCTGCCAGGGAGTCCAGCTGATGAGAGGGTATCGAGTGGCTCTAGCCATACTTTACACTTAGGCCAAAATAAAAATAGCTGAGGTTACAGTGACATGGCCAATGAAAAAAGGGTTGGTAGGCTGGCCTGAACTTTCTCCTTCATTTTTTTAAAAATTGAAGAGGCCAGAGGAAAAGAACGGGATTGGATTGATGGTGTTTTACGGCCTACCAGCTTTTGTAGGCTATATGAGGCCAGTAAGCATGAAAATCACTATAACAGTTTAGAGCAAACACGAATCAAGGCACGGTGTCCCTAGTTATTCGCCTCTTACGAATCGCGTAGGGAGACATGGTGGGTCAATTTTTACCCTGAACCCACAGGGGGAGGCCAGAGGAAACAAATCACAATTTCTCTTTTGCAGAAAATTTTATATATTACTTAAATAGTGGCAGGGAAGATGGGATAGCACACAATTCATTGATGGCCATCTATTTCTTTCCCTTTTTTTTCCCTCTCTATTTTTTCGCATGATAAAAAAAAAGTTTTGGATCGGTCAGATTACAGTAACCCCAACTATTCTTTTCTTTGGCCTTAACAAAACTACTCTGTTGTACCTTTGATTCATACCTGTAAAAAGATGTGGCAACAGAGAGTTAATCAACCTTGTGAATGAAGACTTACTTTCCTGAAGTAGTCATCGGCCAGGTAGACTATCTTCTGAGGGGCGCCAGCACACTTGATGGGCGTGTTGGGAAAGGTGAACAGAGCTCTTCCTCGCGAGAACTTCTGCAGTGCTGGGAAAGTCTTGGTCACGTAGCGGTTGGAGTAGTTGGAACACACGCGGGGGTCCTTGGCTAGTGCCTCCTCTGCCCCGGCAATCTATGGCGATGGAAGAGATACATAAGTGAGTGAGTGATGGAGTGAGTGATGGAGTGAGTAAGTGAGTGGGTGGGTGGGTGAGTGGGTGGCTGGGTGATGGAGTGAGAGGGTGGGTGGGTGAGTGAGTGGGTGAGTGTGTGTGTGTGTGTGAGAGAGAGAGAGAGAGAGAGGAGGAGAGAGAGAGAGAGAGAGAGAGAGGTGAGAGAGAGAGAGAGAGTGTAGAGTGTAGAGTGAGTGTGAGTGAGTGAGTGAGTGAGTGAGTGAGTGAGTGAGTGAGTGAGTGGGTGAGTGAGTGAGTGAGTGAGTGAGTGAGTGAGTGAGTGAGTGAGTGAGTGAGTGAGTGAGTGAGTGAGTGAGTGAGAGAGTGAGTGAGTGAGTGAGTGAGTGAGTGAGTGAGTGAGTGAGTGAGTGAGTGAGTGAGTGAGTGAGTGAGTGAGTGAGTGAGTGAGTGAGTGAGTGAGTGAGTGAGTGAGTGAGTGAGTGAGTGAAAGAGAAAGAGTGGAGTGGAGTGAGTGAGTGCATGAGGAAGTAAATGAACAAGTGAGTGGTAGAGTGGAGCAAGTGAGTTAGTGAGTATTTGTGAGAAAACAAGCAGATGTGTGAGTGAGAGACTGAGTGAGTGAGCAAATGCAGGTATGAGCAAAGGAGCAAGGGAGTAAATTAGAATGAATGAATAAATTAATAATGCACACAATTAAGATCAAAACAGATGTGAGACAAGAGGGTGTAGAACAAGGCGAGACAATTGGGTGTGGAATAAAGGGAGACAATTAGGGACAGGATAAAGGGAGACGACTGACCTTGTTGTAGTTGAGTTGAAGTCCCATTGCTACCACCAAATATTCATATCCCAGCTGCAACAGAGAGACGCGGTCACTTTGAGCCAACGCCTGGGCTGTTGAACTGGAAAAGAAGGCCACACTATGTGTATTTGAAATGAGCATGAGGCCTTCATTTATCATTTGCTTGCTCATTCATTCTGGGTCAAGATCCATTATCACACCCACTCCCGAAACACCCAGGATGCATTTCCACTTCCAAGTGAAGTGAATCAACTTTGTCGTAGTAGAATTCAGTTGGAGCAATCTCTACACCATACTACTCTTCTTTCCAGTTCAACATTGATACATGCATACTGAGTGTTTGCAGCACACTCCATTTCATTCAAAACTGCTACATGTATATGTATACTGCTTCCTCATAGCAAAGAACTTGAGACAATAAGAAATTCCACTCCACGATTTTGCGCAGGAGCGCAACACAGGCCACACCGTCTACTCATGATTGATCCAACCAAACTAAAGGGAAGTAAGCAAAAATTACCTGTGAGTGACTGTGACGTAAAAAATACCTGTGACGTAAGCAAAATCTCGTCCTGCTTTTTTACTATGCAAGATACTATGCTGGCTCTTCTTATTGTCTCAAGTTCTTTGCTCATAGTCAGACATGAGCAACTGACAGCCCTGTAGCAAGCAGTCTTGTAAATGTTCCGAGGCGACCAGCAATACACCTTTGGACAATCCAACATGGCATTGAGCCTGGAACCTTCTCCAGAGGTCATGTACACCATTTGTCTGCCACTGTGATTCTGTCTCCTCCACATCTTAACTTAACCCTTCTCAGACTAGGATGACTATACGCATCTCATGTACAGTCTCCTTCATCAGCAGATTATTATTGTTGTTACTGTCCGGAGCCAACCAGTTAACTACCAGAACTGGCCAATTTGAGATTTCCTGCTTAAACGACACACATTAATCAAAGTACTGAAAAGCCAGGCAGGGGCCTTGTGAAAGCTACACAAGAGAGGCTGCTGTTTTTCCTTGATGAGTGCAATGTTTAACTTTTTAAATCAGATCTGTGATGAATCTGATATACGCATCTTTTGTCTACATCCAATGGACGAGCACAACGATGAAGAGTTAGAGGTATGTAGAAGTGAGAAGATTTCAACAGTTTTTCCCCGACTTAATTTGCAGATACACTGTATCCATCAGGCAGCTATAAATAATATATAGGTCTTGTCTCCTCACTATTTCTTTTCAACCTTCACCCTTCACCCTTCAACCTTCAACCTTCACCCTTCAACCTTCACCCTTCAACCTTCACCCTTCAACCTTCAACCTTCACCCTTCACCCTTCACCCTTCAACCTTCACCCTTCAACCTTCACCCTTCAACCTTCACCCTTCACCCTTCACCCTTCAACCTTCAACCTTCACCCTTCCTGCTTTTTGCAGATGAGAGGAAAGAAATAGGCCTGTGAAGAACAGGCTGGTGTTTGTCTCTGGATGAAAAGGCTATCAAACGTTGACCTGTTTACACCTGCCTAATCTCAGTAAGGTCTTTGCTTTCCCCAACAGCAGGACTGGTCTTGACGCTTGCTAGAACAATACAGCTTTCAGATCATACGTTACTGAAGTTTCTTATATTCTCTTTTGGCAATTCCGGGCAGCATGAATTGTTCCATTTGGGTGACTGTGGTCAGAAATGGGTCAAGGTCACTTGTTTCTGGTCACTTACCTCCTTGCCAGACTGGGTGGTGACATAGTTCTTCTCTGGGTTGAAGGTCACAGCACCCTCCTTGATCCAGGTGCAATTTTTGGGTATGATGTCTGCCATAGGCCGCCCGGACTGCTTGAGCTTCTTCACTCCTCCCCCCACCAGCGTCCACATGGGCTGGTAGTAGTGCATCTGTCAATGGCAAGTGTGCATATCTATTAATAGGCATTCCATGCAGTGCTTCTATAAATAGACACCCAGTCCAGTGCATCTAAAAACAGACATCCACTCCAGTGCTTCTATAAATAGACACCCAGTCGAGTGCATCTATAGACATCTACTCCAATACTTCTATAGATATACACCCAGTCCAGTGCATATAGAAATAGACATCCACTCCAGTGCTTCTATAAATAGACATCCACTCAGTGCTTCTATAAATAGACACCCAGTCAAGTGCCCCTATAAATAGACATCTACTCTAGTTCCTCTATAAATAGACACTCAGTCCAGTGCTTCTATAAATAGTTGGTATGATGCAACTATAAACTTTGGTAGATCTGAGCTCATTCAAGCTGCAGTATTTTTAGGGCGTCTTATCCCTGGAACTGCAGGAAAATAGATGCATTTTGAAATACCATTAAAAAACAAAACAACCTAAAGCTATAATATTCAGTCCAGTTTTCTGAATTTGACCTTACAACAAGGAAAATTATTCAGATGTGCAGCATCATGTGAACCTATGCATTGTCAACAACTATGTTCATCGCGTAGCAACATATAATGCTAGGGGACACACATGAATTTAGAAGCAGATATATATGATGCTGGTCATCTATAAATAGACTCATGAATTACCTCTAAATAGATTCTAAACAATGACACATGCAGCACTTAGCAGCACATCTACAGATATAAAGTTTATTCGTGGCCTCTATAATCTAATGCATCAGTAGATTAAAAAAAAAACAAATATGTGTAGGGTATCTTTACATAGATACATAATGTAGCACATTTACAGACAAATGACGTGGATCTGTAAACAGACACAAATTAGAGTGCATCTACAAATAAACACATGACATAATACATCTAGTGACAGAAAAGTGTATGTAATAATAGTGCCTCTATCAATAGACACATATTGCAATGGTTGCATTGAACCCCCCCAAAAAGCAGGGCAAACAGGTTCAGATATGTAATCAAACACAGAGAAGAGAATCAAAGCCATATCAGACAAGCTTTTACTTCAGGATACACAACAGTGGGTAATGATGATGATTATGATGATGATGGTGATGATGATGATGATGATGATGATGATGATGATGATGATGATGATGATGATGTATTGGTGATGATGATGGTATTGGTGATGATGATGATGATGTCGATGAGGATGGCGATGATGATGATGGTGATGGTGGTGATGGTGATGGTGATGATGATGATGATGATGATGATGATGATGATGATGATGATGATGATGATGGTGATGATGATGGTGATGATGATGATGATGATGATGATGATGATGATGACGATGAGGATGGCGATGATGATGATGATGATGATGATGATGATGATGGCTGATGATGATGATGATGATGATGATGATGATGAATGAAGTCATTAAACCTATCAGCCTTTGTAGGCTATGTAAGACCAACGATTAAAAAAATTACAGGAGCTGTATGAGATAGAGCAATTCAAATCTTAATTGTGATTGCACAGAAGAAAACATGGCTAATGTTTAAAAAAAAGAGCAAAATGAGATGTTTAAATCACAATATTATTTATTTATTCATGTTTTTTCCTGAAAAAAAAAAACAACAACACACACAAACAAACCCACACACAGCATGTTCA
>JAWQFJ010000395.1:0-16003 GCA_034096865.1 Theodoxus fluviatilis
GAGACTAGTGAATATAGTCTCAGCAACAGGTTGGTCACGTGATTGCCTTAATTCTTCCATACCATTCATACCACGAAAGTATCCCATCGTTGAGTGTATTCCTCCGCTTGTTGTGATACACTCGGATATTGGCAGCCATCTTTTCGTCAATTCATTTTCTAAACATCGATTTCCCAAAAATGTAAAACTTGTATGCGGTAAAATTCGAACCACAAGAGTGTAATATTGTGAACTCTACTCATGATAAGGACTTTGAATACAACAGCAACAATTATACTTCATTGTGCGAGTAAGGCAACCAATCCCGTCTGCATAATATTTTGGGCCGATACGCCCAGAAACCCGCTGAGTGCTTTTAATGATGAGGAATCATTAATTTAATGTATGCTTAGAAGGATTAAACTTAGAAAAACTGCTTCTGAGCTATCCGATGATATCGAACTTCGGAATCGGACGGATTCCTACAGAAGAAACTTCCACTCGATTAACGTTCAACACAGACGGAATGTAGGTTAAATCACTTACCGACTCCATCTGTCGATACACGAATCATCGAAGTGTGGACTCCAGCAGCTCGACAAACAGTGTGAAGGCAGTTAGACTACAGGTTCCGGTCAGAAAGCATTTACTGGCGAGAGTGCAACCATAGATTCATGCCACCAGCCCGGTGCCACAGGAATCATTTTCGCTGCGTTTATACTGGTTCCAAAGATTGCGTATACACGTGTATATACACAATCGCACGTGCTCACGGCATTGTGCAACTTTGTAGACGACGTTTGCGCTAAAAGTAGTTCTCAAATGATTTCCTGAAAATCTCATAGATTAGTTTTATTAGAACACCAAATTTGTGTTTATCTATCGAGATAAATAATTGGAGTGAAATAGAATCGTCTCTTTTTACTCTCGATGGTCTTTTGATTATGTTGAGTTTTGATAGGTTAAATCATTGGAATGTGGAGCCGAAGTCACGTGACCAACCTGTGTCAGAGATAGTATATCTCTGTGTTCAGAATGGAGCTGTCAGAGACTACCGATGGGGCATCGGATATGTATCATGCCCATTTGAACATTGTTTGTGTGCACTGGCAGAAAAGTGTACATCAAAATTAAAACTACAAAATTATTTCTCTTGCTGTGATTCAATGTATTTCGAAGTGGGTTTTTTTCATTTTTGATGAGATTACCAAAATAAGTATCAGGTTGGGGCCTACTGCCATGACCTCCCAGGGTTTAATGCCCCGAAAGAATGAAAGTTCGCCATAAGAAATAAAAGGTGTTTTTTAACATTTAGTTTCGTGGTTAACAGGAAAAGTCAGCATGTTTTATTGATATAGCAATCTTCTCAATTTGTTTAATATGATGTACCTTTTAATATATAAAGAAAGAAGAGATGATACCTTTTTACATAACCGAATAATAAATGGAAGAGAGAGGGGGAAAACGGGGTTCGTGTTACAAAAATGCCCCTCTTTCCCTTAGGGGATGCTAAAGCAGACCATGAGGTTTCAACATGTTTCTTTGTTTTCATCTTGCCCGTTGTCTGTCTAGTGTCTAGCATCATGTGCTCCAGCCATTTTCATTCACGTGGATCTCACATGAACCAGAAAAATTATAGTATAATCGGGGAATTCGACTGTTCGTCTCACCCATGATTCCAGAGTACACTCCCCCTGTTTCATCAAAGTTCACGTGCGTCCGACATCTACAGACTTCGTTGAGAGTAACGATGAGTGCACTTAATATCAACTCAAGTGCAGAGGTAAGTTGCATTGTATTTGATTGGGAAACTTCGCCGCAAAACGCTTGGGTTCCCATGATCATTCTCACCGGGCCAGTATCCTTGACCTCTCCAGCTCCCGAGCTTGTGTTCTATATATAGCGAGAGTCGAGGTTGGTCTTTGCATACATGTATGGTCTTTGCTGATAATACCGCATGCATGGCCAGCCAGCAGGGGTTGGGTTCCTGGAATACTTGGTCAAGGCTAGTGGTTTTCCTTCGTTCCTCCTGCTCGAGTACAATGACTGGTTGCGGCTATTGCTGAATTTGATATGCAAAGCTTGTCGACGCAGATTGGAATCCGCATTTCTTCATAAGCAACAAATAACAAGTCGCGCTTCCAGCTTATCTAGGATCGAAACTATAGAGACGACGACGGGTTGAGAGCTTAAATGTGCCATTGTCATGGTTGTGAAATGCTAGGTTCGCGAAGCAATAAGCTGAGGTCTATTTAGCCACTGTAGCCGCTGGCCTCAATTATTTGGAACTGGATACCTGAAACCTGATAGGCGTGCATATACATAAGGCCCGTCGCACACTAGGCGTCCAAGCAGCCAAGCAGCCAAGCAGCTGGCGTATTTTGAACGCGCAGTACAGTGTGCGAGGGTAGCCGCCGGCTGATTCGGCGGCGCGCGCCCAACCGCTTGCGCCCAAGCGTCAGGCGCTTGGAAGTAGGGTCGTCTCTATTTCCGAGCGCCTAGACGCTTGGACGTGGCCAATCAGATTGTTTGCAAGGGCAGGCAAGAAAACCTCTACAATCTCGGGATGAAAAGTTATTATGATCGTGACAAGACCCGGGAGAGACTCCTGTGGATTGGGGTGGAGATGAAGAAAGGCTGGAGTGGTAAAGTTTGAAATTTCGGCATAGTTTTCGTCAGCGTTCGATTAAACATGTTATTCAAATGATGCAGTGCTGATGTATCTTTTATCTCCGTAGTTTAGCTGTTAAAAACAGTGATGCCATTACAAGGGGTGATAAAGTTTTCTACGAAGTCGAAGGTCCTGCAGAAACTGAACTCGGAACTGAGATGATTAGAAGTAATCCACACACTGCATTGCAGCCTAGAATTTTCACGGCTCCCAACGTGTCGGAGTGTTAATTTCTAATCTACATTGCAGTGATATTGTGCACGTGTCACCTTTTTTGTTGTTATTACCTCAGAGAAGAGAAGAAACAGCTCTTACATTACAAAAAGTTACATTTACTTGAATTACATATTTGCTGCTTGCTTGTTGCTCACTTGTAACCCCTTCCAAATATTTGATGAGTGCTGTCGTCTGCAATGAACAAATGACTTGGTAATAATCAGTACTATTCAATTTTTGTTTTGACCGTAGTTACTTGGTTGTTAAATATTTGCACTATCAATCATCATTGTGGCTATGGTCATGTGACGGAACGTATGTTGAATACCGCTGCTCTCATAATTTCTTCATAGAGCATTCAACTGCTTTTAATAAAAATCATGAGAAGAGTAGCTTTTGACAACACAGCACAGGAGCGCGCGCGCACGCACACACACACACACACACACACACACACACACACACACACACACACACACACACACACACACACACAGTCTCGCACACAAACATACACACAGGCAAACATAAACTGACGTACACACAGACACACACACATGGACACACAACACACACACACACACACACACACACACACAAACACACACACACACAAACACACACTCACGCACACACACACACACACACACACACACACACGCACTCACGCACACAAACACACACACACACACACACACACACACACACACAAACAAACACACACACGGATCAATCGCTTGATCGAGTGGCACCTATTTACAACGGGACAGCAGAGATCGTCACAGACGAATACACACGCAGAAACCTTGCTTATTTAACACTATAAATAACACATCGACAGCCTAGAGAAATATCAGGCTCGGCACCACAGTCACCCTAAGTAGAGCCTGCGACAGGTATTCGAAGTGGTCGAAAACTGAACGCGAAGCAGTCGAGTAGTGGTCGCGATTGACATCTACAACCGTGACACGCTGAGTAGGTCACGGTGACAACAACAAGCGAGCGGTCAACTCTGACAGATCGAGTCTACTCTCTCACCTGTCAAGTGACATCATTGGAAGAAATAATTATCACACGATATCATTTCAAGCAGTTGCAGTTCCCCCATAACTCAGCACAGAAAGACTGCAGTGTCAGTCGAGCGACGCGATGATTCTAACGCGTCAATACAGGTTTTCTCGGTCAGTCTCGGTTTCTGCGCGAGACTTTCCAAATATGGCAAGTGCCGCTCGCGTCAAGCTGCGAGTGTGCGAGATGAGGACGCAAGCGGCTCACAGCTAGCGGCCAAGCGCCGTAGGCGCAAGCAGCTTGCGTCACAAATGGACGCCTAGTGTGCGACGGGCCTAAGCGTAAACTTGACTGCTCAATCGCTCGCTCCACGTACGTCTGAGTGAGTGGCTGTACAGTATCGAATCTCTTACTACAGAGTGTTTCTATACAAGCATCAGCATCGTCCATTTCTTCGCACCGGTCACCACATGTACAGTCACTTCAAGTTCGATCATTTCTTCAGAAAAATCACTTGTTCGGAGAATTTCATCTGCAGACCGTTATGCAGTGAGTATGCGAATTTGTGTGTGTGTGTGTGTGTGTGTGTGTGTGTGTGTGTGTGTGTGTGTGTGTGTGTGTGTGTGTGTGTGTGTGTGTGTGTGTGTGTGTTATGTGAATTCCGATTGTGTAACGTGCATGTTGAAACTATGCTGATACATGTGGGCTTGAGCCGACCGCATATTGTTTTGTTTTAAATTCCCCAAGTATCCATTCTCTCTCTCTCTCTCTCTCTCTCTCTCTCTCTCTCTCTCTCTCTCTCTCTCTCTCTCTCTCTCTCTCTCTCTGATGCGCTTGTGTAGGCGCGCATGCATGTGTGTGCATGTGTTCGCGCGCCCTTGTGTGGATATGTGTGTGTGTGTGTGTGTGTGTGTGTGTGAGAGAGAGAGAGAGAGAGAGAGAGAGAGAGAGAGAGAGAGAGAGAGAGAGAGAGAGAGAGTTGAAAGTACGTTTCGTTGCACCAATTTCGCAAGACGCGCGGTGGGTGGGTTTCAGGAGATGATCGCATGATGGTGTGGATCGAACAGCCATATATTTCATTATTTGCCATCGTCGATGTCAGTGTAACGTTGGTGGTCCATCCATCAGCTGTCGACTTCGATCCGCATGACTAAAGCAGTTCCAACTAACTATATGTACGTACGTTTGCATAATTAATGAATTGATACGTACAGGTGACGTGACGATTGAAACTCTGTATATGATGAAAGAAACAATAAATTATTCTATATTTAGCTATGCGCCACGCACACATGATCGAGGCACACGGAGTGTAGTCACGTGACATTCATCCGCAAGTTGTCACGGGTGGGACTGGGAGCGCAAAATATAGCTTGCTGGGGAAAGCCGAATAGGAGCGGTGGTAAACCTGCTGAAGTCTCCCAGGAGAGATTTTCAAAGTCGTTGATCAAACCTAGATCCGTGTCTCCATTATATCCTTCTCTTGCCCTTTGCAAAGCATGTCGGAAAAGCAAGGCCTACTACAGGGCTCCGGGTGAGTGGAGACTGTCTAAAGTGTTTAGTCGACTTACCATGCCGAGACTATAATTATTATGAGCATGCATGTTTACTTTATTGATCCCCTGTGCCGGCATCCCTCCTACAGGCATGTTTTATGGCTTGCTCTGATTTGACCGAGGCTGAAGCCGTGAAGGAAACGTTTTCATGGCCAGAGTTACCTGCATTCAACAGGAATGAGGAAGTACATTTTGCCTTGTACAGGCTTGTTGAGGTGTGTTGCTCAGCACTTGCAAAATTGTGTGCATATGTAAAACTTTTATTCTCTTGAATACTTCAGATTGGCTGATTGATTTTAATTTCTTAATTATTACTTGACAAAGGATATCTGTTTGCTTTGAAGCAGTGATAGACATTAAGTATGTAGTATATTTACTAAGGGGAAGAGAAGCAGCTAGGAAGGTAACATTTATTAAAGAGGAAGGAGAATAATTTTTCCCTGTCTGATTCACCCTGGCCTACCCCTACTGTTATACATGCTTTTCCCCTCTTTCCACCCATACACACACCCCGGCCTCTCTCCACTCACCCTGGCCCACCCCTACTGTTATACATGCTTTTCCCCCCTTTCCACCCATACACACACCCCGGCCTCTCTCCACTCACCCTGGCCCACCCCTACTGTTATACATGCTTTTCCCCCCTTTCCACCCATGCACACACCCCGGCCTCTCTCCTTTCACCCTGGCCCACCCCTACTGTTATACATGCTTTTCCCCTCTTTCCACCCATGCACCCCTCCCCCACAACCCACCCCCACCCCCACCCCCGGTGGGTTCGGGATAAGAATTGACCCACCGCATCTCCCTATGCGATTTGTAAAAGAATAACTAGGGGCGCAGTGACTGGTTTACGTTTACTGTCAACTGTTCTAGTGATTTTTGTGCTTAGTTGCCTTACATAGCCTACAAAGGCTGATAGGCCGTAAAACACTATCCATCCATCCATCCATCCCCCCTTCCCTCTCTCCCCCATGCATATGCATATTTGTTGTTCATTGCAAAATTGTGTATTTATAGGAATTCTGCTTGTCTGCAGATATGACACCTTTTAAAATAACTTNNNTTCACCCTGGCCCACCCCTACTGTTATACATGCTTTTCCCCTCTTTCCACCCATGCACCCCTCCCCCACAACCCACCCCCACCCCCACCCCCGGTGGGTTCGGGATAAGAATTGACCCACCGCATCTCCCTATGCGATTTGTAAAAGAATAACTAGGGGCGCAGTGACTGGTTTACGTTTACTGTCAACTGTTCTAGTGATTTTTGTGCTTAGTTGCCTTACATAGCCTACAAAGGCTGATAGGCCGTAAAACACTATCCATCCATCCATCCATCCCCCCTTCCCTCTCTCCCCCATGCATATGCATATTTGTTGTTCATTGCAAAATTGTGTATTTATAGGAATTCTGCTTGTCTGCAGATATGACACCTTTTAAAATAACTTTATAAGAAGCTGTTATAGTGTGTCATGTCATGAGATTATGGAGGTAGAAGAGGAGGAGGCAGCAGTGGAATTGTACAACACATTGTTGAAAATGAAAAGCAGGTTATAATATATTTTTATGATGAAACAGCAGGAAAAAAGATAATGAAATGTTTGCTTCTCTGCAGATCTATTCCAATGGTCACTCCTAAATACAACTTAAAATTGCATGAGACATTTTTCATCATCATCATCATCATCATCATCATCATCATCATCATCATCATCATCATCATCATCATCATCGTCATCATCATCATCATCTAACACACTGTCTCTTATAAAGATGCATCACTCCAAGTTCACAGGGATTCAGTAAGATCAGATTATTGGAAAGATAGATTAGGTTGGGTTTCATTAGCCCATTATAACCAACAGCGTGTGATGAAAACGACTTTCTAAAACCTGAGGGGGGTTTTTCAGGAAAAAACACAAGTCGACAACACTCATTTAAAAATTTATCTCTTCACTTCTACACTTCCTAGAAACAAGAAGTACACCACTGTCAAATGTGATGTCTGCGTAGAATCCGGTCTGAAAGGGAGATGTAACGTGCACGTAGCATCCGGTCATAATGGGTTTTAATAACCAAACTTCTTGTTGAGATTTGTACATTCCAGGACCATAAAAATGTATATATGAGGTCGGAGGCATCAAATAGAACATGTAACACACATGGCACACATTTGTTGATATTACCAGTGTGTTCGAATGAAATGAGTATGAAAAGATGATTTATAAGAATGACTGCCATGGTGGTACTGTATTGACCAAATAAAGTTTCTAATATGTCTGTTTGCATGGAGTGAGGTTCAATGAACAAGGAATGTAAGTGCTGCATTGTAGGTTTTTGTGCAGCATAATCTTTATCATGACCATGCTTACACAGGCATAAATTGTGCCTGTCTGACCATTGTCCTTATAGAGGACCAGTGAATAGGCCACTGTCAGAAGTCATCCAGTATCAGTGATTCAGTGTTGCTATTAGATATCATTGTGCCCCATGAACTCTTGCTCTTGACCCACAGCTTATGAAAGATAGCCACTGAAAGCTGTATGTAATCTTGATGACCCTAACATTGTGTTTCGTGGGTTCAAAGTCTGCCTTTCCCCAAGTGTTGCAGATAATGTACAAACATCTGGGCCAAATAAAGGCATGTTTTGGAACATGGATTGCACAGCTGACTGTCTAATTGCACAATCATTTACAAATTTGCTTTGTAATTCTTATGACGTATTCTATCTTCACTCAGTGAATAATTCATTGTGATGATTTTTTGAGGTGGTCAATAGAGGAATTAGTGTTATTTGACCTTCTGTCAGTCTGTAACGTGTATCCATCCTCCCCCAATTAGTGCTATTTCTCCTGTCTATTTTTGCATGTATCCATCTTCCTATGAATCAAGCCTTCTGTCTATCCCTCTATGAGACTAACCTTTCTTGTGTCTATCTTATCTCTCTATCTGTTTATATATGTATCCATCCTTTCATCCATCTCTTGACATATATACAAATCTGTGTGCACAATTTTTTAGCATCTCTGTTCATGTGTTTATCCTTAGAAGAGTCCATTTTTCAGACAGTCTTTCTTTGTACTCATCCTTATTTCACCCATGCCATCTTTGTTTCTTTCCTTCTGCCTATTCTAACATTATCATTCAAATAGCTATTTCTCCTTCTTTCTAGTCTTTTATTACATGCAGATTTTTGTCCATCCTACTGCAGTCAGCCTTCTATCCATCCTTTATTGTAACTACTGTTCTTTGCACTCATCCATGTCTGTTCATTTATCTTTCCATCCTGTAGTCTATTCTTCCTCATAACCCTCATGTCTGTGTAGCCACCTGCATAAGAAACTGAAGCAGGATAACTTCCTGCTCTTAATGCATGAATAACTCTAGTGAATCACTTACAAGTCACATAGACACTGCACTGACCTTACTGCAAATATTGTGAGGTCCCAGTCCCAGCAACCTCAGCAGAGAATGGTGCAAACAGTATAGCTTCATTCCTTTTATTAGTTTTAATAACTCTTAAGATCCTGTACCGCCCATTACTGCTCACCCTGCTCAATCCTGTATCGCCCATTACTGCTCACCCTGCTCAATCCTGTATCGCCCATTACTGCTCACCCTGCTCAATCCTGTATCGCCCATATCTGCCCACCCCCTGTGGCTGTTACTTGACTTTTTTATATGAATTGCATAATCCTTACAGGACTGGGAATGAAACATGTGAATGACTTACAGGACCTTAAGAGGAGTCAGTGAGGTCAGTTTGTTTAGTAAGAGTTAAATCATCAAATCCACAGTTGACTCCTGTAGGAGACACACATGACACACTCTTCCTTCCCCTTTGGGTTGGGGTTGAGAGCCCACCGTGTCTCAATCCCTACTTGACTTGTAAGAGTCAGATGACAAGGGAACTTAATTGTGACTTGACTTGCCCATGCTCCCACCAGCTCTAGTGATTTTTGCTATCAATGGCCTTACATAGCCAATATTTAAAGGCTGATAATGATATGTTGTAAAACACCATTATCCCATGCATTTGTGCCTCACACCTAGTCAAGCATTCTGGATTTACAAGCATCTGCATGTAATGGGGAAATGGGTTTCAAAAGTATCTTGAGAGAGACGTGGTTTTTTTGCTGGTTAGTAATCTGACAGCTGTATAGGAATTGAAATGAAGGGTTGGAGTGAGTAGAAATTGAGTTCTGACCCAGGGTGGTGAGCGGTGTTCGCCCTGGGGTCTGAACCATGGTGAGAAATGTTAGGTGGTGAGTTGGTTGTAAGCTGATAGCTATGTTAGAGAGAGCAAGAAGACAGCAATGAGTCTGCCTACAGTCTGCCTAGAGTAGGCATAAGGAGAGGAGAGGAGAGCTAGAGAAGAAGAGATCGGTCCGCCTGCTGGGTGAGAAGAAGAGAGAAGAGGAGGGCGAGGCACCGAAGAGAGAAGCAGACGAAGAGAAGAGATCGGCTCCACAACCACAGCAGAGACGGGCAGAGAGAGAGAGAGAGAGGCAGAGAGTGGGCAGAGGTGGAAGGTTGGTGTGATCGTTTATACGGGTCGATAATTGTACTTGTCAAGGGCTGACCTACGTGCTTTTATGTTTTATAATAGAAGGCTGACCGATATTTTACTTGAGTTGCTGTGCTTTTTCCTTGTTCCCATTGGGAGTGGAGTAGAGGACGAGTAGATGTAAATTTTATAAGAAAGTGAGAGTCATTGAGGATGTTGTGGTTGAGACAGATACCAATGTAACATTCTTTTTATTATTATTTTTCTTTTCTACCCCTGTTACGGGCCTGTTTTATGCCGAAACTAGAAAGATCTGTAAGTAACCCTGGGACCTTGTTATTTTGTTTGTTCATCCCCGTAGCACTGCATAATTTAGACCCGAGATGCTAAATTATTTCTTGTTTTGCTGAAAAATCCCTTTATGTTTTCTTTCCTTCTGATTTGCAAATCAGTCCATATGTGTTACTTCACACTGTGTTGATCTGTTATTCTGTACTGGTAATCAAACCCTCCATCCATAGCCATAAACACAGTGCATGATGTTCACATCTAAGTCTATTCTCTTTGCAGGCAGACACCAGGCTATGGAGGCCAGGGTGGGGGCTACCCCCCTCAGGGTCAAGGCTACCCACCTCAGGGTCAAGGCTACCCCCCAGCTGGAGCCTACCAGCAGGGAGGACCACCCCCCCAGGGTGGAGTAGCAGGCAACCCCCCAGCTGGAGCCTACCAGCAGGGAGGACCACCCCCCCAGGGTGGAGCAGCAGGCTACCCCCCAGCTGGAGTCTACCAGCAGGGAGGACCACCCCCCCAGGGTGGAGCAGCAGGCTACCCCCCAGCTGGAGCCTACCAGCAGGGAGGACCACCCCCCCAGGGTGGAGCAGCAGGCTACCCCCCAGCTGGAGCCTACCAGCAGGGAGGACCACCTCCCCAGGGGGGTCATCCAGGTAAACACAGAGGAGGGGAGATTTTATCATGGCTATGTTTGACATGCATGTTGATTTGGAACACACCTGAATTGATGCTGGTGGACAAGTAGAGAGCAGTGTACATTAGTTTTGTAGAGGCATGGCTGAAATTGGGCATGTGGCTGTTGCGAGGTGCCTGGTCTGTGTATTTTGCATTCAAATAGTAATGGTATTTGCTTTGAGTGGATCCAAAGAGCTCATGTGATCAGTGGTTGAAAGGAAATTTTCATGTAAAAATAGCATATTTTTCTTTTCTTTTCTTTTTCCTCCCCAGACAAGCTTTTTCCATTATCAAATGCATGTTTAGCATGTTGGGTTGCTGAAAATTATATGTTTAACACTCATGTGGTTAACATGTAACTGCACTAGGGGAAAAAATTGGCTATGTCATAGAAATGGAACAATTGGATTTGTTTCAAAGATCACACCATGCAGAATCCAACTTGAGTTGATAAACAGGAAATCAATTGATTTATATATTTTAATAAGTCCCCCCACCCCCCTATATTTGCTGCTGCCCACGTCCCACATATCTGCAGCAAGCTGTTGCCTGCAACACTAAAGCAGGCACCATATGTGACAGGGACATCACACACAGCTTCATGCTTGAGTGAGAATGGGATGGTGTATGTATTTGTAATGTCACTGCAGGCCCATCTGATGATGTGGTGCCAACGTTCAAGGGAGACATGCCTGAACACGACATTGATGACAACCCTAATGCGCAGGCTCCTGCTCCTTCTGCCCCTCCAATGGAGAAAATGGACACAGTGTCTGGCTATGAAGGCATCAGCTTCTCGGATGGTAAGTGCTGCAGCAGCTGCTTGGTGTTAGATGAGTGATTTCATGGTGACCTGAGTTACATGTATGTGGTCAGAACAGGGTGAACCAGTGAGAGGCCTAGCTATGGTAGCACTTTCCTAACTGAAGAGGTTCTCACACTTTTACAGTTACATCATTGACTGCCCTGGTCTCTAATGTTAACCATGGTGTTCCATCTGCTGCACTGACATTGCCTATCAGGTCCCCTACAATGGTTGTGATTGTGATAGCATGGAGAAAAGATGAAGAAGAAGAAGAAAAATAAAAATTCAGTAGGTCTGCCTGAAGTTCTTTTGTTGTTTTTTTTCTCCCAGAAGAGGCCATAAAATAAAAATTTCTCTCTTACTGAAAACATCTCTTCCCCCCCTCCCTCCCCCCCTCCCCCCCCCCCCCCCCCCCCCCCGTGCTCAAAGGACAGGGAGGATGTTACAGCACACCTTCGATTTCTTTTCTTCCTTCTTTATTCTTTTTGCTTGATTGAAAAAAGTTCAGATTGGGCAGAATAAATAAGGGTCAGTCTGGCTACCATAACCACAAGTACTTTTTTCTTTTGTCTTACTACATGCTACACATGATTCTTTTGCAAGACTTACCAAATGTCTTGATGCGTTGAGATTTGTCATATGCGTCACATTTTTGTTGTGATTGTATGCCTCAGGCCTAATCAGGTAAACATATGTTGACTGTCAATTGTTGATCCACACCTTCTCCGTTGTTCAAGTTCTTATCCAGTGTAATGGGGAAATGGGTTTCGAAAGTATCTTACTTGAGAGAGAAGTGGGTTTTTTGCTGGTTAGTAATCCAACGGATGTATAGGAATTGAAATGAAGGATTGGAGTGAGTAGAAATTGAGTTCTGACCCGGGGTGGTGAGCGGTGTTCGCTCTGGGGTCTGAGCGGTGGTGAGAAAAGTTAGGTTGTGAGTTGGTTGTGAGCTGGTAGCTATGTTAGAGAGAGCGAGAAGACAGCAATGAGTCTGCCTGAGTCTGCCTACAGTCTGCCTAGAGTCGGCGTAAGGAGAGGAGAGGAGAGAAGAAAAGATTGGTCCGCCTGCTGGGTGAGAAGAAGAGAGAAGAGGAGGGCGAGGCACCGAAGAGAGAAGCAGACGAAGAGAAGAGATTGGCTCCACAACCACAGCAGAGACTGGCAGAGAGAGAGAGAGAGGCAGAGAGCGGGCAGAGGTGGAAGGTTGGTGCGAACGTTTATACGGGTCGATAGTTTTACTTGTCAAGGGCTGACCTACGTGCTTTTATGTTTTATAATAGAAGGCTGACCGATATTTTACTTGTGCTGCTGTGCTTTTTCCGTGTTCCCATTGGGAGTGGAGTAGAGGACGAGTAGATGTTAATTTTATAAGAAAGTGAGGGTCATTGAGGATGTTGTGGTTGAGACAGATACCAATGTAACATTCTTTTTATTTTTATTTTTCTTTTCTACCCCTGTTACGGGCCTGTTTTATGCCGAAACTATAAAGATCTGTAAGTAACCCTGGGACCTTGTTATTTCATTTGTGCATCCCCGTAACATCCAGTAAATGAGATGGAAGAGAAGTGTTGATGTAATTTATTTTGCTTGATCATCAATTACAGGCTCTAATGTGTGTGAGTCCTAGTAATCATTGATGTGTGGAGTGGCATCTGGATCTGTGTCCAATCACCAGGGCAACTGGTCAGTTCATGTAGAAATGGATTTGTCAGCATTCTAGGGACAAACTACATCATGAGTCCATGTTGCTGACATGTGTAGCACAATTCAGTCTCATACAAATGTCGAGGGATGAAAACAGAAAATCTCTCTGATAGGCCTCCACTGGTGAAGATTTCAAAAAGTGAGTGATAGGAGGCTTCCCAGGGATTAAATGAGAGAGTTATTGCCTCAGACAATGCCCACTGCTCAAGGTGCTTACTTTGTGCTTCAGCTGTTGCTCCTCCACCGTCCTATGATGAAGCAACCAGACCCACTCAGCCTGAGCATCGAGAGTTTCGAGCGTAGGTTTCTTGATTTTTCATTTGCTTGCATTTTCTTTACATGAAACAGAACCTTCTTTTACTGATGTGCATTTTTTCAGTCCAGAACGACTGTTGCTATTCAAAGGGACCATGCACAAATCAATAAAAATAACTAAGCGTGAAGTATTAGCTCATGTGGAAGATTATGTAGTTTGTTGCAGACTTATTGCTTCCCATGTATCAATAACTTTCCATTCATAACATATCAGTTGAGCTCAAAGAAGTCTATACATACTTGCTTTGGTAGCCAGTCATTGTTTTATTTCTGTTTGTTTATTTTACCACCTTTGGCATTTTGTTTTGTTATTTGAATCAGTAATTTCATTCCAAAGTCTTGAATGAAAAAATAATATCTTGAAAAGTATAATTCTAGATGATGCACTTTCTGTTTTGATGCCGACCATCTTTTTAAAACGAAAACAAACCAACAAGCAAATATACAAAACAAAAACAACGTGTTGTGCATAATAAGATGTCTTTTTTTACTTTTTTGCTAACAGACCATCTACAAAAGGGCTGAGGCAAATAGGCTTGCATGCTAATTATTATGCTCATTAATGTTAGGCAAGGCAGGTCAGGTTTGAATGTCCACCATTGATTCATAGAGAGTACAATGAGATATGCTTCAGAAACATTTTAGTTTGAAGCCCTGACATTGGAATAGAGCCACCCCGACAGCTCCATGGGAGGATGTGTTGATCACTCATTTGTTAATTTCCTAGGGCACCCTCCATCACGGAAGAGGAGGCAAGAGAGGCACTGATGAGCTTTGTGGCAGAACACTGCTGCTATGGTTCTGGTGCTGCCAAGAATATGAAAATTCAGGACCTCATTTCCTCTAGTGCCTTCCAGGTAAGCAAACCCTTTGGGGTCTGATGTGTCATTGAGAAAAGCTACCCAGAAAAGCTCATGTTGTGTGGATAAATTGAACATTAACCCCTTACCTCCTACATATAGGAGTAACTCATTAAAAGTTGTTTTTTAAACTTCAAGTAGACATCCAAGTTAGAGAGGTTGGAATGTGGGGTGAGAACAGGTGATTCTGAGGATAGACGGTTAAACAAAGCAGGAAATATTATGTGAATAGTATTTGCAAATCTAATAGACAAGAAACTTTTCTTTTGTAAGACCTCTTCTATGGTGTACAAGTTTACCCTTGAATGGTATGATAATAACTCTGTGCTATTTATTACCCTTTCCAGTCAAGTCTAGCTTGTTTTGCTAAACATTCTTTATGGTTCTCTTTCAGTATCAGTTGGAGAGTTTTGGAGAAAGTCGTTCAACTGCATGGGCCCATGAACCTTTTGCAGGTATTTTCATTGCTTGCTGTGTTGCAAGAATATCACAGGTTATGAACATGTTGGGAGTCCTCTTGATTATGTTCTCATGTGAAATATGTTTTTCTCACTTGCTCCATACCTGTCACCTGTATTTATTGCACTCATAGAGGACTTTGAGTTTAAAATTGCATTGTCTATTTTTATTCACTTTTGCCCTGGAATACAAGCAATTTTTACTGGGCCAGTCTCACCTCAATTACACTGGTGTCTACATGGAATTTCTCCTGGTTAGTTGCTCATGATGGTTTCAGAATTTTTTAATGCTGTCACAGCCATGAGGATAGATTTAGCAATGCACACAAACAAAAACCAAACCCAGCAAAGAGCAGTAAGTTTGCCAAATGAATGTAAAAGACAAGAATTATGCTTCAGCAGTACCAGTCGCATACCAGTGCATACAGAGATATTCTTGTTCATAGAAATACAGAAATCTGAGAATGTGCTATTTCCATGAGACCTCCCACTTAAAAGAAAACTTTTCTGTGTGGTTCTAAATTTGTTTGAGTTAAATTTAGTGAAAATCTCTGTTTTGCATGCCAAAAATATTTAGAGAATAATGATCAGACACTTGTTATACAGAGGTGTTCCGATGCTGAAGCTGTGATTTCACAATGTTGTCACATCTCTGCAGACTAATTTCACAATGTTATCACATCTCTACAGACTGATTTACCTCCTTACCAACTAATTGCTCCCTGCAAGTAGACTAACCCAAGATTAGAAAGACTTTTCATTGCAGTGATTGGTAGGAGGGAAACCTTTGACCTTTGACCTTATGCAGGCCAGATGGTGGATGGCCCCCATAATGGACCTGCTCCTGGTCCCTGGGACATCCAGGTGGCACCCCCTACCATGTTCCAGAATGAGAAAAGGTTGCTAGAGGTCCCACACACTGCCTCTGTGAAGGTACAGCTGCAGGCATTTCATG
>JAWQFJ010000396.1:0-7500 GCA_034096865.1 Theodoxus fluviatilis
GGTGGGAGTGGGAGTGAGGGGGTGAGGCGAGATGGGGGTGGGGGTGGGGAATGGGGGTGAGGGTGAGGGGTGGGGACCTGTTTGTCAGTTTTAAGATCTTTATATAAAAAAACTTATTTAGTTTTTTGGGGGTACCTGAAGATTTTAGTCGATCAGTTCTACTACAATGATTTTCAAATGCAGTTTATGAGAATGGTACGTAGAGAGTATTTAAAAATAATTCAAATATATTAACAGAGCTCTCATAGCTTTAAGAAAATGTATAACTTTAATTATTGACTCAATATGCATGATTAGGATGTGCATATCTTAGTACCAAATTGTCCCATTTAAAAACGGTTTTCACCATGTCAAAAGCATGACATTTTCTGTTGGAAATGATGCAAAACTTAAAATGGACCGAGCGCACGATGTAGTTCGATCCGCGCTGTGCATCCTTGCTGATGGCATCGAGAGCACGTGTTTCTCTCCTCCAGCCTCCAGCGACTGGAAACCTCCAGGCTGCCCTCGGTGTCTGTGCGGAGTTTCAGGACATCGTCTCTACGTCACTGCTGGCTGTGGGAAGGACGGCCACGAGGATTTTGTTTCTAGCCAATGGAGAAATACGGGCTGGCAGGAGAGATCAAAGGGTTTGAGGCACGGCGACATTCAAGACGACTTGTAAGAAGAGCGGCGCCAAACCTGAGGAGGTTTGCGTGACGAGGTTAGCGTGTCAATGTGTGTGCGACAAGGTTTGCATGTCAAGGTGTATGCGGCAAGGTTTGTGTGACCAGGTGTGTATGACTAGCTTTGTGTGATCAGGGCCGCGTTACGGCGCTACCTAGCCCAGCAAGATTTGGCCAGTCTCGGTCCAAAGCAAGAACTAGGCCAAAAGCAACGACCCACGAGATCTCGTAGTCGGAAGTGCAGAGAGCAAGATGGCGGCCAGAATGCGAGAAACCTTCAAAAAGATCATTTTTATGGAAATGACAGACGTCAGCGACGTTATTGCAGCTGCTTTCCTGTCAAACGAAGATTTTGTAGTCAGAAGATATCTTGAGCAATGGGAGAACATAGCTGAAGTAGTGTGTTTAGGTAGGTTACCTACCCAAATGGTACAACAACACACACGACGACACGTGCATCGACTCATGAAATGAGGGGACTCCTCCACTTTCAGATTTGGCAGACATTTTGACTGACTCGGCCCGATCTGTGATCTAAACACCAGTTTTAAAGACATAACAAGCACTCACCGGTCTGCAATTGCAGCCAACTGGCAGTTGGGACGGTTACATTAAAAAAGTATCACCTAGAAACACAACTTTGTGTGTCGCATTGCCGCCATTTTTTCTCGTTATTCTCGCTAGGCGGAGCATCTCTCATAGCTGCTTGCGAAGTCTCGCCTAGGCTTCGTTTTCCTCGGTGCAAGAGCGTTGAGAATGCTTGGTTTTCTTGCTTTTTTGGCAAATCTTGCCGCTTGCAACGCGCCCCTGGTGTGTATGACAATGTTTTTGTGACAAGCTGAGCGTGACAATGTTTGTGTGACGAGGTTTATGTGACAAAATTTGTGTGACAAGGTTTGTGCGACAAGCTTGGCGTGACAATGTTTGCGTGACAAGATTTGCGTGACAAGGTTTGAGTGAAGAGGTTTATGTGACGAGGTTTGCGTGACAAGATTTGTGTGACAAAATTTCATGGCAAGGTTGATGCGACAAGGTTTACGTGACGAGGTTTGCGTGACAAGATTAGTGTGACAAGAATTGCATGGCAAGGTTGGTGTGACAAGGATTGCATGGCAAGGTTGGTGTGACAAGGTTTGCGTGACGAAGTTTGCGTGATGAGGTTTATGTGACGAGGTTTGCGTGACAAGATTTGTGTGACAAGGATTGCATGGCAAGGTTGGTGTGACAAGGTGTGCGTGACGAAGTTTCCGTGACAAGATTTGTGTGACAAGGTTTGCGTGACAAGGTTGGTGTGACAAGGTTGGTGTGACGTTTGTGTGATGAGGTTTGTGTGACAAGGTTGGTGTGACGAGGTTTCTGTGACAAGGTTTGTGTGACAAGGTTGGTGTGACAAGGTTTGCGTGACAAGGTTGGTGTGACGAGGTTTCTGTGACGAGGTTGGTGTGACGAGGTTGGTGTGACAAGGTTTGTGTGACGAGGTTCGTTTCACAAAGTTTGTGTGACAAGGTGTGCGTGACAAGATTTGCACGACGAGGACACAGCCATTTGAATTACGATGATTGGTGTTTTTCCATTCTAGGCACTGCAGACAATGCAAAATCTATCCTACATGCAGTTTGCAAGCCATGTTATGTGTGCGGGCTTCCGCACTCCCACCCCCACACCCAGAGCGAGCCCATCACGTCTGCAAAGTTGATGAAGTTCATCAGAGTAGTCGGCTGGTCAAGTAAGATGACACAAATGGCGTAATTACGCTGACTTCGGCCCCATGACATACAGACCTCTCCACGTAGCTCAGCCTCCGATAGCTCGACAGACTAGACATCTCAACCATCGTGTTTGGTCCCATCCATAAAAAAGAATTTTCATTGAAAAGATATTCCCGTTACGTCGGCAGTTCCTGACACACCGACCTCACTCACCTCGACACACAAATGAAATCGCACACACATTTGTACTGACCACTCAGCTGTTCACGGCACCTCAGAGCCCACTGATTCTCAAGCTGTGCCTCGTGGTAGAGGGAAAGGGTGACTACAATTTGCAACAGCTTCATATCCAATTACCCGATGTCTACAATTCTTACACCAGTTTAAAGGTCTCATCTTGTAGTGTTCAGAGTAATGATATTTGAAATCTTCAAATCCTACTTTACGTATCTTTTTGCTGGAATAGATCACAAATGGTATACTTTGTTCATTTCATGCTATTTGTGTCTGTGTCCATCTGTTCATTTAATCAAATACGATATCCTGCTGAGAGAAAAATGAAATTAGTCGTGGTGTGTATGAGAGAGAGTCGGTGGACGAAGTAAAAGTAAAGATTTTTTTTTTTAAATATTGCCACTTTCCTCTCATTGATGGGTGCACATGCCACACACATTCACTACCTCTTTGTCATTTAACGAATCGTTTGTTATCACTCCAACACAAACTTAACTCTCTGAGGAGCATGCAACTGCGCTGTGGATATACCCGACACCTTTCAAAATGTTCTAGCTCAGCCCGCACAGGTATCCAATTTACTCCTGGGCGGGGAGAAGCAGTGTGAGTAAAGCTCAAGGATGCATTTCTAGAATCTGAGCAGCCTCGAACGCCGCACCCGCTGGCCGCAAGCGAGTGCAGGTCAAGCGCGCTGCCCACTCGGACACGAAGCCCTATGTGTTGGGAGGGGAACAGAGAGATGGAGTGGGGGTGGGGGAAGGGGAAGGGGAAGTGTGGAGGAGGGAAGGGTGATGATGTGAGTTTGTGTGTGTGTGTGTGTGTGTGTGTGTTTGTGTTTTTGTGTGTGTGTGTGTGTGTGTGTATGTGTGTGTGTGTGTGTGTGTGTGTGTGTGTGTGTGTGTGTGTGTGTGTGTGTGTTAATTGGTCTCACGCCTGACCGTGGAGTGGTTACAGACACTTCAGAGCTGAGGAGAAATTGCCACTCCCAACACTTCAAAGGGGCGGACAGCTGTAGGTAAAGGGAGGCAACTCTAGCTCGCTGTCGTCACCGCGCATCCGGGTTCCCATGGTTTCCAGACAAGCCTCTTTCGCCCTTTTTTTCACTAGAAAACTTTTATTCAATAAAACAGCAAATTTACATTGCATACTTCAATGTCATTGCAAAAATCGATGTAACACACAGCAAATGATGGTCATCGAAACACAGCCACGGTGCATTAGACTGGAAATCTGTTATACGTCCTCAAGTGCCACCGGCCGCGAGACGCCGTATGAATATGCAGTATGAAAGTCTTTTCTTCGTACTCGCGCGTCGATGTCTAGAATGGGGCCAGCAGTTCTCTATGCCAAGTGTGGATAACATTGAGAATATATCTATGAAAAGCTACATCTACATCTATTTTCCTGCAACCTCAACTTAAGAAAGAGGAGCATGACCACACCACTGATGGCAAACCCACGGGAAACACAACCGCCAGGGTCAGAGACAAGGGAAACACATCGGCTTTGGGTCACGGGTAGTCTCACGCTTGGCCGACGACGTGATCGCGAACGCGTTGCCCCTCGCGATTGCCAGCGAGATTTTCTGGAACAGGAACTGTGTCTGGCGTGGGTCATCTGTCGACAGTGCAATCCGCTGGTCGATCTCTCGGATAAGTTCCGTTGCTGCCGGTCCGACCACTCCAGTTGTTTCGACAGCGAACGGGACGAAGTGGTACCGTTCCGTGATAGAGGCGTATTTCTTCCTTTTCGAACCTTCGGCAGACCGGCAAGCGTGGCCTGGGTCGATAGCGGAGTCTGTCATTGAAGACGGCGCAAAAGAGTCAGAGCAGGTGGCGTCCCAAACAAGTCTCTCCCCAAACAGAAATCATGCTGTTCCAAAATAGATGTAAGGCGCTCCCTAAACAGAAATCATACTGTACCAAAATAGTTGTAAGGCTCTCCCTAAATAGAAGTCAGGGTGTCCCAAAATAGATATATGGCTCTCCCAAAACAGAAATCATGCTGTCCCAAAATAGATGTAAGGCTCTCCCTAAATAGAAGTTGGGCTGTCCCAAAATAGATGTAAGGCTCTCCCAAAACAGAAATCATGCTGTACCAAAATAGATGTATGGCTCTCCCAAAACAGAAATCATGCTGTACCAAAATAGATGTAAGGCTCTCCCAAAAAAGATATCATACTGTACCAAAATATATGTAAGGCAAACAGAAATCATACTGTACCAAAATAGATATAAGGCTCTCCCTAAACATAAATCATGTTGTACCAAAATAGATGTAAGGCTCTCCCTAAACAGAAATCATGCTGTCCCAAACTAGAAGTATGGCTGTCCCAAAATAGAAGTCAGGCAGTCCCCAAAATAGAAGTTCTGACGTCCATGCTTCTTAACGGAATGAGCTCGGCCACAGTTCTGCCTGAGACATTTCCTGTAAAGATGACAGAGAGCGAGTGTAAAATCTCCTTAAAATGAGGAACACATGTGTTTTACAAAGTTCTTTCACAACAGGATTAAATGTGTTTACAAAATTATTTCACAACAGGATTAAATGTGTTTTACAAAGTTCTTTCACAACAGGACCAAATGTGTTTAACAAAGTTATTTCACAACAGGATCAAATGTGTTTTACAAAGTTCTTTCACAACAGGATCAAATGTGTTTTACAAAGTTCTTTCACAACAGGATCAAATGTGTTTTACAAAGGTCTTTCACAACAGGAACAAATGTGTTTTACAAAGTTCTTTCACAACAGGATCAAATGCGAGTGAACAGATCAAGCCTAGAAAAGACCGAAGATTTTAGAATTGTGAAGTTATTTGAATCAACCCAGATTTCTCGGTCACAGGGATAGAACCACGGCGCTGCGCCTCGCACATCGTCCAACCCCAAAGCATTCTCGCCCATTCCCGCCTGGCAAGGAAACAGGGTTTCAACAAGCGAGTAATTATGCGCGTAATTATTCTTCTGAAGGATGGATGGATGGAAGGATGGATGGAAGAGTGAATGGATGGATGGAAGGATGGACGGATGGATGGATGGATGGATGGATGGATGATGGAAGGATGGATGGAAGGATGGATGGAAGGATTGATGGATGGACGGAAGGAAGGATGGAAGGATGGATGGAAAGAAGGAAGGATGGATGGATGGATGGATGGAAGGATAGAATGATGGATGTATGGATGGATGGATGGAAGGATGATGGATGGATAGATGGATGGATGGATGGATGGATGGATGATGGAAGGATGGATGGATGGATGATGGAAGGATGGATGGAAGGATGGATGGATGGACGGAAGGAAGGGTGGAAGGATGGAAGGAAGGAAGGAAGGAAGGATGGATGGATGGATGGATGGATGGATGGAAGGATGGAAGGATGGAAGGATGGATGGATGGAAGGATGGAAGGATGGATGGATGGATTGATGGATGGATGGATGGATGGATGGATGGATGGATGGATGGATGGATGATGGATGGATGGATGGAAGGAAGGAAGGGTGGAAGGATGGATGGAAGGAAGGATGGATGGATGGATGGATGAAAGGATGGATAGATGGATGGAAGGATGGATGGATGGAATGATGGATGGAAGGATGGATGGAAGGATTGATGGAAGGATGGATGATGGATGGAATGAAGGAAGGGTGGAAGGATGGATGGAAGGATGGTTGATGGATGGATGAATGGATGAAAGGAAGGAAGGAAGGAAGGAAAGATGGATGGATGGATGGATGGATGGACGGATGGATGGATGGAGTCTTATGGCTTATCAGCCTTTGTAGACAATGTAAGGCCATTGAGCACAATAATCGCTAGAATAGTTTGGAAGATGGAAGCCTGGGTTGGGCTGTGTAGAATGACGAAAACAAGGGGGGGAGGGGGGGCTTGGATCCCACTGCTTTGGATAAGCTCAAATTTAGTCTCGCTTTCCCTAGTTAATCGCCTCTTACTAATTGCCTCTTACTAATCGCCTCTTACTAATTGCCTCTTATTAATTGCCTCTTACTAATTGCCTCTTACTAATTGCCTCTTACTAATCGCATAGGGCGACGCGGTGGATCTGTTTTGACCCCCACCCCACACGGGGCAGGTCTGCGTGAATGAGCGATCAGCTGTTGGTGATTATCTTATCGTTAGTTCAACGTCTATGACGCGTCAAAGCAAAACAAAAGTTACAACGTCTATGACGCGTCATAGCAAAACAAAAGTTACAACGTCTATGACGCGTCAAAGCAAAACAAAAGTTACAACGTCTATGACGCGTCAAAGCAAAACAAAAGTTACAACGTCTATGACGCGTCAAAGCAAAACAAAAGTTACAACGTCTATGACGCGTCAAAGCAAAACAAAAGTTACAACGTCTATGACGCGTCAAAGCAAAACAAAAGTTACAACGTCTATGACGCGTCAAAGCAAAACAAAAGTTACAACGTCTATGACGCGTCAAAGCAAAACAAAAGTTACAACGTCTATGACGCGTCAAAGCAAAACAAAAGTTACAACGTCTATGACGCGTCAAAGCAAAACAAAAGTTACAACGTCTATGACGCGTCAAAGCAAAACAAAAGTTACAACGTCTATGACGCGTCAAAGCAAAACAAAAGTTACAGTATTTGAGGGAACTTTACTTTCCTTTCCTCTTGTCAAAAATGTAAAGATTTCAGAATTGCGTAATTTGCATAAATTACACCTACGCAGAACGGCTGCTAATCAGGTCACAGGGAAGGGTGTGCACTTCTATAAAACTGTGAATTGAACCACTTCAAGACTGTAATTATGTTTCAAATACTCTCAGAATTGTCAGAAAATTGGTCCCGATATATAAATATATCTTCAAAAGTCTATTTTACGACAAAAATGAGATGAGACATTTTATCTGCGTGTTCTG
>JAWQFJ010000396.1:12500-17500 GCA_034096865.1 Theodoxus fluviatilis
ACCTGGAGACTTTTCTTGGGGGACACGGGATGAAAAGGAATCGGAAACATGTGCTGTGTCTTCAGTATCCTATTCCTTTCCAATTCACTACCATAAACTCAGTCCGTGGGAATCGTCCTCTTCACTTCAACCCCCACCCCGCCCCCAACCCCCACCCTCTCCTCTCATCTTCATAAGACAACGTGTTGAGACGTCTACTGTGAGTGACACACACAAACAGCTGTCCAAAACTTTGTCTCTAGTAATTTGTTATCATGATAGTGATAGAGCTCTAACGATAAATAAGAGGTGCCGTTGACCAAAATAGAATTATTTTTAAAAAGTGAAAGAGCTAACTGGATCTGGAAGATGTCCTCTCTGCTGAATAGACACGACAAAGTTTCTGTCAGGAAGATGGGCAGTTCTTGACGACACAAAAACCTGACAGAGAAATCCTTTGCCGGCAGCAATGTGGACACTTGCTCCGCTGGTGGGCCAGGGAGTTTGGATTGGGGAGTGCGGCCTGTAGTGCTGTGTGGTTCCAGCCCCGATCATTCCACGTGACAGTGGTTTTTCTAAGCTGAAGAGAAATCCTATCTGATCCTCTCCCTCGCCCTGGTTTTCCTGGAGGGTGCTGATGACTGTAGCTTGATGTCTGGAGGCAAAAATGTCTTTCTCGCTTGTGAACTATTCTCTCCATGATATATTTTTAAAGTCATTAGTGACAGTTGATTACCGATGAGTTAATGAGTGTCAAATCTTCTGGTCTGTGTGTTCATTGCATGGTTGGTTTTCCTTTCTCCCCGTCTCTCTCTCTCTCTCTCTCTCTCTCTCTCTCTCCATGAGTGTGTGTGTGTGTGTGTGTGTGTGTGTGTGTGTGAGTGAGTGTGTGTGTGTGTGAGGGTGTGTGTGCGTGTGTGTGTGTGTGTGTGTGTGTGTGTGAGAGAGAGAGAGAGAGAGAGAGAGAGAGAGAGGAGGGGGGGGGGATAGTGAGGGTGGTGTGAGAGAGAGAGAGAGAGGGAGAGAGAGAGAGAGAGAGAGAGAGAGAGAGAGAGAGAGAGAGTTTCCGGCCATGCATAATTTCTTATCTGCAAAGGTTTGGTAGAAACAAATAACTCTTTTAACCGAAGTCATTCATGAACTCTGCGACTTTGTATTTCAGAAATGACAGAGAGCTCCCATATTCCGTACAGGAAAACTAGTGTTAGCACGAACTAGTTGTGCTTTATCTAGTCACTAAACTTTCCATCGACTTATACATGTACGTACATTTCTTAACCAATTGTATTTGATAACAGTGTTTACTTTGAACGAGGACGAAATGAAATGACGCGTGAGTGGATAAACACTTATAACTGCAGAAAATGTTATCTGGAGCGAGCATGTATCATTTACAGTTGTCCCGTACGACCAAAGAAAAGTTCAGTGTGGCACCGTATATGGAAAGCCAAACTCCTGAGATGAACCTGGGTCAACAACACCGAATAAACCATTGATATGTACACATAAAATCGAGGTCATTCGGCTGTTGCACAAACGGCTTTCTAGCTATTTATTCCTATGTACCTACGTCAGGAAGAAGAGACTCACATTTCGCTTAGAGGAGATAACACTTGCAAAATCAGATGGTTTTAAATGCATCCACCGTGCACTGTGGCGTTGAGAGATACGATACGTTCTAGAGAGTCAAGAGATATAGTGGGGTAGATGATAGAGCCTTTCAGGAAGTAGTCGATGCCGTACAAAAATAGACCTGACAGAAAAGGTTTCAATGTTTATTCTTGCAACAAAAGGTTCACCCGTGACTCACCAGTTTGCGTCCTTGGGGGATTTTGAATGCACCTAACAGATGTTACAATAAAATGGAGACTAGATTGTTTTTTCTTCCTTCGATGGCATGTTTGAACAAAAGTCCTTATTGAGGGAAAACAAAAACGAATTAAAGTGAAAGTTCAAAGAGTCTTATCGTGTCACATTCGTACATACTTTTCTCGAGCGGTTTATATGTTGTAGACATATTTCAATCTCTTCCCAAGCGTTGTTTGTGTAGTCAACATCCACTCCACTCTGAAGTCACTGTCCGTCTGCCCATGGGAAGGTTGAAGACCTAGCCAGTCGGCAACACAGAAGTCCGTTGAGGACTTGCGTGCCGCGGACAGCGATATTACATTCCATGTCAGCTTTTTTGTTGACAAGGGCTGTAAACGCGAGCCATCCAACTCGGTGATATTTTACTTCTCTCTCTCTCTTTCCGTCTTGTCCTGTTCCCCAACCCCTCCAACCACTCCCACGCCCATTTCTAGCATGTCTTCCCCAAACCACCCCTCCCCTCCCTCCTTCTCCACTACCGTAGCCTGGTGACTGACAGAACTGTCAGAGACGGGCATAGATTGTCGGAACGACGAGCCCCAAACAACATGTCTTCTTGTCAGACTTCTGTCAGTGGAAATAAACAGCAGAGACGTGGGGAAAAAGCGAAGTAGAATGCAGAGGAGAGGAAAGGATTAGGAATAGGAGCGTGGAGGAATTGGCGGAGGAAGGGAAAAAGTATCGCATCTACTTTTGAGTGAGTTTTGGATGTGAGTAGTAAGAGGATGAGAGCAAGATGCTGCTGCTTTGATAGCTTCTGTCATCAACCGGACATAATATGACAGAAAGAGGGAGGGCTGAGACGGGCGTTGGCGACGTATCCGCGCTTGAGTCATTGAATTTATTATCTAAATGTTCCAAAGCTTTCGTTATATTCATATACATGTATACAGTTGCATTTGGTCACGGTGAACGTAAGTGTGTGTGTAGTACATGTGTGTGTGTGTGTGTGTGTGTGTGTGTGTGTGTGTGTGAGAGAGAGAGAGAGAGAGAGAGAAAGAGAGAGAAAGAGAGAGAGAGAGTGAGAGAGAGAGAGAAAGAGAGATAAAGAGAGAGAGAGAGAGAGAAGAGAAGAGAGAGAGAGAGAGAGAGAGAGAAAGAGAGAGAGAGAGAGAGAGAGGAGTGTGGAGGTGGGGGGTGGAGGCAGGACAGAAACAGAGACCGAAACAGAGACAGATAGGGAGAGAATGGTTCCTCCATAAGTTTTATCCAAGCCTGCTGACTACCGACCAAAAGTGTCTACGCCTCTGGTCACGCTTCTTGCACACGTGTATCCCAGTGTCCATGTGTGGTTTGTATAGGGTGGAGGGGTGGGGTTCAGTTTGTGTTGGCACTCTGTCATATGGTGTGACACCTTCCCCACGGTCTGTCAGCAAGGAAAGGAATTCTGAGCCACCTTTGAATGAGTTGGGTGTCCTTCTTGTACGTGTCCTGTTGCGCTCTGTGTGTGAGGCGGTGTTGTTGTTGGCTCATTGACACACCTCGGTGATCCAACCCAGCCTGTCTATCATGCCCTGCATGGAGTCAACCCTCCCACGCCTGGGTCGCTCTGCAAGTGATCGCTGTGGAGTGCCTCGGGAACTCCCAGACAATTCCCTTTAATGCCGAACCTCTGAATATGACCGCTCGAAGAGACGTCTGCAAGCATTAGGTTTCGTGAATGAGAGATGAGTGTGTATTGAGGCACTGGGAAGACCAAGTGTGCCTCAATGTTTTTGTCTGGTATGAAACTCTTTCTTCTCTAGCATCAATGCAAGTTACACAGAAATGTCTGATCACTAAGGTGAATAGTCTGAAGACTGTTGTGGGAAGACAGGGAATAAAAACAGCCGTAAATTACGGGATCTTTTTCTGTGCAATGCCGAAAAGATTTCCGACAGTGGGGGACTCAATGGCTTAAGTTTGTTTTGGGGACTGCGTCCTTCACCTCAACGTCTGGAGAGCGACTTGAAAGGGGGGATTACTTCGATGGACTGACGTGTGTGCGTGACGCTTAGGCCTACTTGATGCTGTACTCAGTGGCCGTTTCAAGCAGTGAGGCAGAATTACAAGAAAGCTCTAGAAAGATTAAGGTCTCAAGAAACAATCACTGCCTTTCGTCCAGCTTTGAGAGGTTCTGGTACGCTTAAGTCGACTGAAGCAGAATGCTTTGTTTAATTCTTCCATTAGTGGGCATTTGAGAGTCAGTTGATGTTTTGCATGAATGGCCATGGCGGGATGAAGAAGTTCGTTGATGAGTCGCTAAGTTGTGACACATGCTTGGGGATGGGCTCGATCTTTCAAAGTGGTTTGAACGCACGTTTGGATCTGAATAATCTGACTCTGTCCCGGCAGCCTCTTTGGCTGCTTGGGGGCCAGCGCTGGCTGAGCCACTGGAGCAGGTCCCGAAAGCCCTGCAGCCATGCAGGGGTTCCAGCTGAAAAAAGGGTATCGAGCGGCTCCGGCCGTTAATTACCATTGAGGCCCATCTTCAAGTGCATGACGCATTTCGACTGGAAGGTTGCATATTATGGCTAGAATTCATCTATGTCCGATCTTTTGCCTTGAATGTTGCTTTAGCTATCTACAGTAAAGAGATTTACTTTCTCGTCTTATTTTCCTTCCTTACTCCCCTTTTCGTCTCTCACAGAAACAGCAGCAAATATCCCATTCCAAATGATCATAATTCAAACGCTTAAAATGTTAATTCGTTCTTGGTTATGAAACGCTACTCCTCAGAGCCCGACAAACGATAGTTTACAGCAACAGAAACATTTCCAAAAGAACCCACGATATTCCCGCTGCTGAAGTTGTTTTATTGTTCCATTGCTTCTGTGAACGGTGAAAATCACTTGGCAATGTGTGTACTGTGCGCTGGATTTCTTCGTCACTACGTCCCTAGCACGTCTGTGAACGGTGAAAATCACTTGGCAATATGTGTACTGTGCGCTGGATTTTTTCGTCACTACGTCTCTATCACGCTAGGCTGTGCGCTTTATCCACGTGCTTCCACTTGGGTCGATATTTTATCGACTTTTAAAATAAGTATCTGCCAATCCCTAGATCCGGGAAGCACACGTGCAGCCGATACAATCCTTCATTTTTGACATATATGACGGATAGTGAAAATCAATGCCTCCTCCATAGTAAATGCCACATCCACTCCTATGGCA
>JAWQFJ010000396.1:27500-50000 GCA_034096865.1 Theodoxus fluviatilis
AAAACCACAAGCTTACACCAGTCTAAAACTGATGTATGTCAGCGATTGATAGACGAAGAAAGGTGTTGCAATGTCAGCATCAGCAAACGAAATGGGAAAGATAATTGTGGTAGAGAAAAGTACATGTATGAAAGAAATGAAGGGCCAGTCAGAGCACATGCGAAGAGGGTTTCCATTGTGAGAGGCATGCCTGCACGGGGGAGAGATTTAGAATCCATCACACCCCTAGGCGTGTTCGTAGTGGGATGGGATCCGAGGCGCTTGAAGCAGAGGATTCATAGCTCTGTCGTAAATGGACTCTTTGGATGGGAAGGCTCAGAAGAAGCACTTTGGATGAGGTGCTCTCAATGCGGAGTTAGAGGAAAATGAGAACGACAGTGAATGAGATCAAAGCCACGGTAGAGTGGAACAATGATGCAGATGAATGATAGAAAGTATGAATTCTAGGCGAGAATCAAATGCTGCAGGTGGGTTTTGCGATTAATGAAAACAGTGGATAGGAATGCGGTGCGGTGAGAATGGAGAGGAGACCCACAGAGCATGACGGTGGTAGTGGTGGAAGTATGTGAGGAAGTCGGAAGATGAGCTGTCTGTTTCTGTTATCCCTACGATAGGGTCTTCTTGGGGTCAGGTATCATGAGTAACGCACCTTGACATACATGCCTGTCCCATTACCCTGAGTCCCGGGTGACCCCTGGCGAGATGAAAGAAGCCTGTGTTTATCTCCCAATACATCTCAGTCGGGGGCACTGACTTTGCCCTTGCAGATCTCAAAAGACACTCTGTCCTCGGAAAACCGACCTCAGATGAATGTTCATTGAGATACATCGAACGCGGAATGTGCTCTTTTATACACACACCATTCCTTTGTGTTTACCCGAGTTGAAGGATGTAGTAATGTTAATGTGATATATTTCCCTGTAATTTTCGAAACTTAAAAGCAGTTCGTAGAGAAACAGCTGCATCGCCTTATCTTTGGATTCATCCGTGACCTTTTTCACCCCAAAAAGGCAACATTCAAGACGGATGGGTGGATTCTTCATGCGTGAGGATGCTGTTCACCGTGGCTGTCAAGGCAGATTACTTGTTTACTCTGTTTCCTCTCTGTCCACTCCGCCACCTGCCTGGTGCCGCAGCCCTTTTGCCATGAATGGCATTACGGTTCCTCGCTCATAAAGCCAAGAGGACTGAGGTGCTGTCTGATGAAACTAGACAGGCATACTCAGTCATGTCCAAATGGGGGAAGACTTCAGGGAGGGAGGTCGAGGACAAGGGTCAGTACTCGGGTGAACAACCCGACTCTCTCCACTTTGAGTTCCCCTCAAACACGAAGCCACGTGGAAAATGGGGACCCGGGACCTTATGGAGCCGGGGCTCTCGCCGACAAGCTGTCCTTCTGTGTGGACATTTCCC
Organism: Theodoxus fluviatilis; assembly: GCA_034096865.1. Classification (NCBI taxonomy): domain Eukaryota; kingdom Metazoa; phylum Mollusca; class Gastropoda; order Cycloneritida; family Neritidae; genus Theodoxus; species Theodoxus fluviatilis. The sequence continues at coordinate 28,914 of JAWQFJ010000396.1, forward strand.
CCGGAGTGTTTGGTCGTCTCAGAGTCTGTCAACGTCGACTCACAATGGGCTGGATGATTGGAGTGTCCGCGCACGCATGGCCCTATCATGCACCTACCTCTGAGAGACACATAACCCCACGCCACTGTTTGGCTAGCTGGCTGAGTACTGCTGAGGACTCGTGTTTGGCGAGCAGCGCAGAAAAAAGGGTCAACATTTTTATTGACCCAATTAAAGCCGCGATCTTTCGCAGAAATGTGCTGACCAAGGGATTCAACGTGGGTCCTCAAAAATATGATTGGGTCGAAATTGCTGACAGAAGTATGTTAACTAGCTCACAGAGGAGTGCTGGTTATTTATGTCTGGGTCGTTTGTGGGAAGTTTTGTGGATGTCTTTGACACTTCTGTCGTGCGCTTTGTGTCTTTGTTTGAAGCAATACGTCACTTGAATCTGAAACCATACAACCCAGGTGGCTACTTTTCGTTGGGTGAACGTCAATTAGGAGATGAATCTTTTCAAGGGCGTGATCATGAAGACTGGAGAGAGTTTTTTCTGGAGAAAAATACACAGAGAGCAGAGTTATTTCATTTAGCATCTGCATCACCTTGAATTTGGTAATATCCACTTATTTTGTAATGAATGGACGTCTAGTTAGTGCGCCATGTTGATAGAGGCAACGTGTTCAATCAGCATGTATAGTCGAGCATGTCGAGGCAAGCAGTACAGGAATTGCATGTCTGCGCGAAGGGTTCCATCCTTATGATTACCTTTCATGGCTTCAAAACACAATTACTCTACATCCAAACCGGACCTTCGTACATCACAGCGCTGTCGCCTCGCTGCGCCAAAGGGCTTCTTCTCCGTGGGAAAGCCGTCTGCACTAACTGGATTGACAAGGGGAATATCGCTTAGGAACGGCGGTCTATCTCTACATTCTCGGTGCTTGAGTGAAACCCGGAGCCATTCTGAGAGATATATCGCCTGTCTCCCTTCGCCCTCGGGCTCCCTCGTAAAACTTCGGCAACGAGCCTCCCGCGTGTCACCCCATGTATTTGTTTCTCCTACGTGAGCATAAGAATGATGCATGGACATTTATGCCTTCATCCTCTTTACCTCCTACCTCTTGTCCAGCCCCACCCCTAACTATCGGCCCACTCTGCTCTCTAAGTCAGACATTTGAGACCAAGATGGTGGTGGGAAGAGGGCGGCGGTGGATCGGGACATATGACAGGCAGGGGAAGAGGTGAATAGATCAATGTCCTTTGTGAAGGGAAATTATAAACAGGTCCGTGGGATAGATGCGAAGGCAAGGCGGTGGGAAGTGCGTGGGAGTTGAGAGATAAAGAGAAAACAATAAAAAAAGAATGTGCTCGAAAATGTGAAGAAGAGTGCAGTTGTTAGATCCTTTCTTCGCAGTTTTCCGTCGGTGACTTTTTTTTCGGCCTTGAACCACGTCTACAAAGGGTGCAGTTTAATTGGCAGTAGGGTAGGAAATGGAGGTATCACATTTGCAATCTGAGGAGAGAGGGGGGTGGGGGGTGGATAGCTTGGGAGGATGATTTTACGTGAGGGGGTGGATTGGGAGGGAGCGAGAGCGCTCGAGCCGGGAATGTGAGGTGAGATGGTTGAGGAGGGATGGGTGGGGGAGGGGTAGGAGAGGGGAAAGGGGGGACGGGACGAGGAGGATTGGGGGCTGAGACGGGAGACAGTAGAAGCTTCACGCGTGATTCTTCACGCGTGATTCTTCACGGTGTGTCTCGGATGACTCGTCACCATGACAAAAAGACAGCGGTGGGGGCTGTGCCGAGGGGGCCACGTCGGTCGGTCAGGCTTTCGTGAGTCAGGAAGTCCCTTCGGTGGGACGTGGGGGCCGTGTCGAAATTATACACATTCTTCCCGGGCTGCCAGGCGGACTTGATGGGCCGTAGCGCCATTGTGCTGGGACGCTGCTCCACCCTAAAGGGGGTGACCGCGCTTCGCTCTTGTCGCAGCAGGTGAGAGTGTATGCTGACTCTCTCCAGACACGCTCCAAATGGCACTAGGCAAATTTTGTATGCTCAGGAAATCAACAGGCCAAGAGATGGAGTAGGAAAAGCTGGAAGAGGAGGAGGAGGAGGAGAAGGAGGAGCACCAACAACAGCAATAGCAACAGCAGCAGTAGAATTGGTAGTAGTAGTAGTAGTAGTAGTAGTAGCAGCAGCAGCAGCAGCATTAGCAGCAGCAGCAGCAGCAGCAGAAGAAGAAGAAGAAGAAGAAGAAGAAGAAGAAGAAGAAGAAGAAGAAGAAGAAGAAGAATGTTACAGTATTCCTGGAAAAAACATACATCGTTACCTGAACTGGTTCTGTTATGTTCATTAAAACCCACTCTCTCATTTTTGCAAGCCTCACTCCATTCTGCACAAGAACCAATTTCAAGTACTTGTTCTCGAGTGCGCATTAAGATAAATAGCCACATCGGGCTGCAAATCGCAAGAGAAGTCATTTTATCGACACTACGACCTAGTCTGGCTATTACCAGGTGTGTAAATCACCTGCATGTGCCTTCATTTGCCTCACTCGACCCTGGCTGGGGCAGGCTTATCGATGGCGGGGGCAGTCGCCTCTGGGAGTGCCAGACAGGCCAGGCTGGGTGGCGGCCTGGCTCAGTGTCTCCAGAGATTGATGGCAATGCAGTGGTGGAGAGCTGCCAAGTTGCCAGCGCCCCACTGCACTCGTGGCTGCCTGCCCTCCACTCCTGGAGTAGATCAAGGCTTCACTCCTTCTTTAGTTCTCCATCACGTTTTCTTGAGATTCACTGTTTCCTCTTGCTCTGTTACTCCTGCTCCTGCTGTTTCTGTGCCCAGAGCCCTACTGTACTCACGGTTGCGCTCTACCCGCTCTCCGCTCTATAAAGTAGATACAAGTTTTCAGGTTTATTAAGGTAGTTTTTTTTGTTCGACCACTGGTGTTTTACTGCTGCCACTGATATCGTTGTTGTTGTTATTGGCGATGGTGGTTTTGGTTTTGCTGTCTTGTTTCTCTTTCTGTAGTTTGACTTCACGTTTTCTATGTTCTTCTGATATGTCTGAAATGTAAAGTAATGCAACAGTTACATGTACACTGTAACGGGCCTGAGGCCTAACAAGACATATTTCTCTTTGTGCATGTTTATGTGCACGCATGTGTGAGAATGCTTTACTGCGTGTGCTTATACATGTGTGTCAATGAATGCGTGCGCGGCACTGAAATTCTAACACAGTTACTGCAGGAACGTCACGCCACTACATAAAGAGTTTTCGTCTGTCGGTGAAATTCACGCCTTCAGCATCTTTAAGGAAGTCTTCGAGCTGTCTGTCACTCTTTATGGCACCAACGGTCGGTGCCAGTGGCGGGTGCTTCTGTACTCTGACTCTGCGGGAGAGGGGAACTGGAGTGCTGACAGCTACGACTATATTGCTCGGCAATAGACATACTCCAGGCACACTCTGTCACACGTGCCTCTCCTCCAGAGGGCGATTGAAAATCACTGGGGTTGTAAAGTGGAGGACGGCCAGGGGGAAAGGTTCTTGATTTACGAACCCCGTTCTCCTTGTATGTAAGGCAAGGTTCTTTTGTTGAAGCATTCGTTGTCAGTACAGCGAGATCGAAGGTCCTGAATGGAGTGAGATAAATAAGTGGGAAGGAGACGTTACACTCAGGATTTATTTAATACAGATCTTATCCTCCTACCCCGTGAGAAACTTCACTTTGCTGACATATTTTGTATTGGTAAGTGGTGACTGGGAAAGTACTGATAGTGCCTTTATGCATCAAAAAGGAGAACAAAACTACCCTTTTGACTCAATGAACAGCTGTCATTTAAGTTATTCTATTGCGTAGATGCTCTTGCCTATGTCGGACATGACTGTATAAAATGTAGGCGAAAGAATAAATATATCGGACTGACAACGTTTTACGAGGACTTAAACCCTCACGATGCGCTTGAGTGGAAAGCGTAGCAGGCGGCTCTTTATGCTTGGATGATAGGGAATTTTCAACTTTTCATTTGCTGCTTAGATCATAATTGATATTTATGGACTCTCTCACCGGGAAATATGATGTTCATCCCTGCACGTTCTTTTTCTGGTAGGGTAGTCACAAGCAAGGGGATTCGAAAGAGGTGTAAACCGCTCAACTTCAGACATGTTTGTCTCACGTCACTGCACCCGCCAAGCCTTGTCTGCGTGGAAGATATTTATCGCAGTTGACTGACAACGGCGGCTCTCTCAAGGTCATACTTACTTTTGTACGGCAAAGAAAAGAACAGCCGAGTTTACAACAATCAGCCCCAGCATGTTTTTACTTTACGAAAGTACTAGGTTAGGCTGTCTAGAATTTGGCTGTCATCCTCTTCGTTCACATTGCCGCTGACGATCACGAAACTTTGTTACACCAATTGAATGTTGTTTCCCTGCACTTTTTTTCCTGAGATGAGAAACATCGAAACAGTAAACTGATATCTCTCCGACTTATTTACTTCGATAGAATTATGAAGATAAACAAGAGCAAAATCCTACGGCTAACTTTAATTTCGATTTAAAGTTGGACCAAGGACTACGCCCGGCTCATGTCCTCGTTAAATTTAACATAGGCGTCTTATACTTCCTACCAAAGCCTGAAAGTTTGTCACAGAAATTTTGCAATTTGTCGCAGCAGCTTGATAGGGAATTTGTTTCACCTTGTTTCAGACAGCAACGTAGCCGCCGATTTGGAACAGGTGATACCTTTAGAATAGAATGAGCATGATGTCTCATTTCCGAGGAACAACTCAATCTGAAGCTGGCTAACTTGCATTTGAAGATAATCGACTCTCAGGGTACCTTCACAGTCCTCGCAGCTGCTTGGTTCACTCCAGAGTGAATAGAAGTAATGTAACTTCAAAGAAAGAGATTGTCCGGAGATGCAGCTTTTGTATCAGTGCAACATCGACGCCCTCAAGGTTCCATAGTGCATGACAAAAATAATGTTCGGTGCCTGCAATAGTTACAAAAACACCCGAATAGTTGATATATGTGGAAATGTTTAGCAGATACAGGCTAATTGCGCATAGTAGAAAAACCTGGACTCAATATAATCGGAACCCTTGATTACTCTACAATCCTTTATAAGATAACGTCTCAACCAAACCATCAGAAAGCCTTGACACCTACAGTATTCTACTCAATAAATATCACTACCTTTCTTTCATTATTTCGGTCACCAAAAGACCACCGCACCTACTGACCTCCCTTGAGTCTGCAGTCGCCCATGGCGGCAGTTTCGCGCCTCACTTGGAATTGCTTGACACGGAAGACTAGTCGCACTGTGGTCGTCATTGACGCTTTGAATTATTCATACGTCTGACTCTATTTCAAAGGAGGGCAGCCACCCTATCGTGTGCGTAGGCGGTACGGATCCTAAGAGGCCACTCTTCCGTGGTCGTGCCATAGGTAGGTTCGTGACCATTGTCAATAGAATGCTGACTTGATGGATTCCGATGAGAAGACAGGCCTGGAAGACTGATGACCGAGCGATGCGCTGTGGGGAGGCCATAGATCCGATAGAGCACGACGCAGTGTAGGTGGTACAGACACCAGGTAACCTCAGCGGAGAGAACAATGGAGGCAAGTCTTGGACGAGTCCTACATAGACAGGAGGCTTTTAGAAATAGTAGCGACCGTATCGCTGGAGCCTTGTCTACGTTTGTTCAACATCTTATGCTGGAAGATGGCCTGGAATGTGTATCGCTTGACAGGTTTGTTATACAAAGCATAATTAGCATGAGTTTCCGCAGTGTCAGGTGTGAGCTACTTATTAGCGAAATGAAGAAACATTTAAAGAAATGTTGAAGTAAATAGTAGTACGATGTAAACTGGATTGATTTTTAAAACTATTTCTTCGTAGATGTTCTTGAGTTACTACTTAGTAAAGTGGGAGCCTTAAAACCCCCCATAGTATTTCACCCAATGTAATGGTCACATTTTGAGAGTAACGTATGACGACTCGGTGTTTCCATCAACATGGAACCGCTGCCTACTGGGCTTTTGGCATTCTGGCCTTCCGTCGTGGTTCCCCCCACGCCAGAATCATTCCTTCTGTCCTTTTAAAAGTTCCGAACGACAATATTTTCATTGACAAAAGAGCGGACACGAAGAACCCTTTCTATTCTTCTTCAGTGTTTGTGAGTGGCGCAGTCATAATTCAAAACTGAATGGTACATTAGCATACATACATTTCGACTGCTAGAATGCACGAATGTAAGGACTTGTGATGTCAGGGACGTCACGTGTACCTTACATGTGGACTGAAGTCCCCTGTCACCTGTGTACGTAGTGGTAGAACACGACTTCCAGCCTACTCATTCTTGTATAGATAAAGCTGACAACCATTAAAACATGGCAGATTTATGACTTTCACTTTCGTACCGAAAATGATGTTTACGTCACTGTTCATCTGTGTGTGTGTGTGTGTGTGTGTGTGTGTGTGTGTGTGTGTGTGTGTGTGTGTATGAGTGTGCGTGCGTGCGTGCGTGTCTGTCTGTCTGTCTGTCTGTCTGTCTGTCTGTCTGTCTGTCTGTCTGTCTGTCTGTCTGTCTGTCTGTCTGTCTGTCTGTCTGTCTGTCTGTCTGTCTGTCTGTCTGTCTGTCTGTCTGTCTGTCTGTCTGTCTGTGTCTGTCTGAGTGTGTCTGTTTGTGTGTCTATCTGTCTGTGTGTCTGCCTGTGTGACTGTGTGTCTGTGTGTCTGTGTGTCTGTGTGTCTGTCTGTGTGTCTGTCTGTGTGTCTGTCTGTCTGTCTGTCTTTCTGTCTGTCTGTCTGTCTGTTTGTCTGTCATTCTGTACTGTGCAGGGCGTATTGACAGGATATTATATTAACATAGTTTTCCGGAAGTGAAATGCTCACGAACATGGTGTCTCATTATCTTTGTGCCACTGAGATCAACTGAAGACGAGCCAGGATGAATGCGGGACTCCAGCGATGTAACGGGCCTAAAAACTTCAAGCATCAGGAGAGAGTGTCTTTACGCTACCTAGTCCCAACAGACTGCATTGCCTCAAAGCACTTTGCAGCTAGGATACTAATGTCTGTGTTTTGGGGACGAGTGAGTGTGATCCAATTTCAGGGCAGTTTTTGCCGTGCTAATGCATTAGTAATATTTCAGAGCGCCCCCTTCCCCTCCTTCCAGACAACCGGATAAGCAACAGCGACCTACTTACGTCAAAAGCCGTTGGGTTGCCGAATAGGCCTAGGCCCTATTATTTCAGGTGTTGCCGTGTCGTGTCGAATTTACATCAGCGAACACATTCCTCTAGGGATTTATGAATCCTTAGGTAAAACCATGTCCTAATGGAAACATTCAGGCAAACAAATTCACAACAAGCAATCCTTCAGGGGTACTCCAAACACGTTTTTCAATGTCTAGCATTAGTGCTTTGTTTACTTTTTCTTGCTGCTTGTGAGATGGGCACTTAAAAAAAATCCCCTCTCTACTTGCTGCATTAATGACTCTGCTGCACAAACATTTATGCCACCTTTGCGGTCGAATCCTAAGCTAATGATGGAAGATAACAAAAAAGGAGGGACTTCTCCTTTGGCCGAACCTGATGCTGCTATAGTGGTTCACACCATAAAAGCAACTGCAGCTAAAGCGAGTAGTCCAGAATGTCACCTTTCTAAAAATCACTGAACTGTGAACGAAAAGCACTGACAGCCGTGAATGTTTTGAAAAGGAGGTCAGGGATGGGAATGAAAGGAGTGAGGTTGAGGATTAGGAGCAAGATGGATGGGGAGGGAAAGAATAACAGGACATCGACAGGCCAGGAAGAGAGTGGAAGAGGTGATGCGTACTTCCCAACACGTTGCTTCGTCTCAGGTCAGTGGTGCAGGGAACTAAATTGCCCGGAACCTGTACAGTGTCTTTTGTGTTAGTGACCCCTTTTGTATTCATCCGCCATTTTTTCTGTCAGATATAGATGTATGTTATATTCATGGGTCCATTCTCTGTCAGATCAAACCAACAAAGCAGCAATGTGTACACGATACACTTTTGAAGCGAGATTAGCTGTATGTATTAGGCTAGACGTATTCCACACACAGATTGATGAATTCTTCCTCGACTTACAGCCCATTGTTAGAACTCATTTGACTCTCGTGCAGCTCTTTTCAAAACGGCTGTGTATTTGAATTGATTTAGCTTTGTCTATCTGTGAAACTGTTTGGTAGATAAGAACGTGTAGTTGAATTGGGTATGTATTGGGAATCACCACCACCTATAATTGTGATCAGTATTTCACATTAAAATGGTTTCCATAAGGTTGTTTACTCTGTTTGGATTGCTTTTAATCGTCACGGATTTTCTGTTGTTCCATGATCGTTTCGTGAATTAAACTTAACCGGTCTTACGTGCAGTGCGGAAAATATGTTTAAGCTGTCACCCACTAAAAAAAAGAAAGGAAAACAAAAGAAAAAACCGTCATTTAGTTTTTTGCTCACTCCTACTTCTATGCAAACTGAGTATACACCGTTCCTACAGGCAGGTAGCCACTCTACTCTTCGCACCGTTCCTGGATGAGGGCCAAAGTTTGTGATTGAGATTACACGTTCGCTTTCGTGCCTGTAACCTTCGGAATGCCTTCCCTATTGTACGTTAGCTTCCGAGCCGATCGCCGTGCTTTGTACACACAAATTAGGCAGAGCAAATAGAAAACCTGTAAGAAGCACGCCAAACAAAGTCTAGCACAATAAGCGCATTGTCACAAGAAAGTTCGTCTATTCTACCTTTCGCGGCATCGCCAGCCAGCGTTTTCACCCCAATGTTTGAGAACGAAAAAAATAGAGTGAGCTCTCGGGGGTGTTCAGGGATAAGGATTTCTTTGCACTATGGTGTCCTGCCAGAAACCACTACCAAACCAGGGCACAGTAGCAATGGTCACAAACAACCGTCAAAGAAAAAGTTTCATTTCCCCCTCGTACTTAGGATACCGGCTCGATTATACATTCTGTCTGCGCTGTTGTGAATGAACTGGGGCTAGAGACTACGCGAGGGTAAAGTCACATGCGGACCACATACAGGTATCGTACAAGTATTGTGGATCTCACAAAATAGCAAAAGCATTCTCGGCATTAGCAGCTTTGGCAGCAAAAACAGATATTCCTGGCACATCGTCCTGGCTTAGGAAAGACTCAAGGAGTACTATATCAGAAGCAGATGCACCACAGATTTCCAGCCTGTGCTAGCAAAGGCCATCATACTGATAACAGTATACTATCATGGTTAACATAAACAAGCAGTTTTCTGATTTTGTACTTATAGGGGGACATTTTGCTAATAAAGAAATTCATTTTGGTGCTTTTTTTCCCTCCCATTAGAAAAACAAACTGCCGGATGTGCATTAAAACCTCTATTAACACTTGACTGAAGTGAATGATCACTTTCTTGCATGTTTATCAGTTAAAAGGACCGAATGACCAACATACATTCAACAAAATACTATCCTCATTAACATAAATCAGATTAAATGAGTAAAAAGGATCTAAAACTAACATTTTAAGTTTGTTTTTTAAAGTTCAAATTTAACATTAGATTTTCAATGCCACACCTGCAGCAATGTCAAACGGAGACGCCCAGTAATAAAATGGACAGCAGTCAAACATGGCCTAGAAATCTAGTTGTGATTCTGTTTATCCAACAATTCATAATAAAAACAACAGAGAGAGGGAATGAGAGAGCGAGAGAGGACAAGAGACTGAAGAGTGAGAGTCGAGCACACAGCCAGCCAGACAGAGAGAGGGAGAGAGAGACAGAAAGTGTGTATACTATGTGTGTATCTGTGAGAGAGAGAATGTGTGTGACTGTGAGATAGTGTGTGTGAGAGGGGGCAATAGACAGAAATGCAGTACACAAACAAGGAGAGAGACAGAAGAAAGTCTCTAGTCATTCACAACTTAAATAGCAGTTGTTAGTAGGGGTGGGGGGTTGTGGGAGGGTCAAGGAAGGTCTGCCTTCAAGTGAGCATAAAATTAACAAGCACTTTTACATCCAAGGACCAAAATCACAATCACACTGAAAAACACACTAACACACATGTTGTGGACCTTTCCGCAATGACACACACACATTCATGTAAACACACACACACACATGCGCGTGTGTGCGCACATAAAATCATTAAGTGATTAACCCATATGAAATGACACACTCAAACGACACATACATTGTCAAAACACGCACACACTCTGATTGAGCCATACACAGTAGCACACATGTATGTATACTCACACGTACCATCAGACACACACACACACACACACACACACACACACACACACACACACACACACACACACACACACACACATTTATTACCTGGTAGGAATTGAACCCATTATTAGGATGGAGAAAATTTCCAAGGGGCACTCTGATTCCGTTTTTGAAAGCTTTGAGAGTTACAGGGCACGTCAGAGTCTGTCGGTTTTCAACAATAACAGAAATATTTTCTTCACTAAAATCCTCTTTCATGAAGACACACACAAACTGTTTTTCGGATCTTGTAATGATCACGTCTTTGTATGTTTTTCTCAGAGTTTTCTCAGGATTAAAACTTGCGAAGGTTTCAATTCCATCCACTTTCCTCAAATGTTCCAGTTGCCTTGCTTCAACGTTTGTAACATCCATGGATCTTGGTTGAGCTTTCGGCGTTGGCATGCACGATTTTGGGATTTGAGGGAAGACACTCGGCGGATGCTTAGGTCGTGTGCGACCTCCAGGAAACGTATGAACTTCGTAGCCTTCGCTCCAGTGCCTCTCACAAATGAAGAACTTGTCAGGGTCGATCACAGAATTTTTACTTGGAGGCAGTACATTAATCCAGGTCAGTCTCTCGGCTGCATCAGTTGGATGTTTGAACACACGGCACCTGTTGTTCTTGTAGTTCCCGTTACACCCTACTATACCACACTTATTCACCATTTCCTATCCATACAACATACATAAGATCTGTAGCAAACATCCCAGAATCAAAACATCGAAAAAAACACTGTTTAAGTATCCATAAATTCACAGAAAGCAATATCTAAACAATTCAATTCAAAACTGCAGCCATCAACAATAATGCTTACGTCCGGTTTCTGATACATCCGCTACATAACAGAGTGCGCGTTTTAAACAAACAAAATCATCAATTCAACAAAATAGGTGAAAAATTATAATAAAACGTGTTTCAAAATCATGTTTTAATGGTCTTTAAACTTTATATCAATATCGAAAATACTGATTTCAACTAAGCAAAGATTCATCCGCGGGTCAGTCGTCGCGAGACAAGTAGTACCAGCGATAAGACTGGCCTTTGATAGCACAGGCTGGAAATCTGTGGTGCATCTCCTATGATAGAGTACTCCTTGGAAAGACCATAAAGCTGCGGTTGCGGTCTGTGTATGAAAGGGGACACTCCTGTTGTTGGTGCGGCCGGCGCTTACGCATTTGCTTTTGCCTTTATCGTTGTCATTGTCTCTGCTGCGTTACTGGTTTCCATTGCTTTCATCATTTGCAAGCAGCACAGTAGTATTGGAAAACATTTCTTGGAGACACCCCGTCACCCCACAGTTTCATAAACCTACTTCTCTCACGAGGTATTTTCAGCAGGCGTTATTTATAATTTGAAATGTAAAGTTGTTATTTTTTGTTTCCTAGAAAGGGAATGTACCCTCTAACCTTTTAAATGGTCACACTTGTTCGCTAACTTTGGGCAAATTTCGCACGTATTTCATCGGACGGAAAACTACCAGATCTTTCCAGTTCATTATTGATCAAAACGACTGATGTCGGTTTTATCGCTGCTCTTTCCAGATGATGTGAAACAGTGACGTCATGGGCCAGTCCAACAGCAGCGAGCTGAGGGTGTCGGCCCCTCCGGGCCCCCGTGTGGAGCAGACGCCGGCCCCCAAGAGGCAGCCCCCTCCCCGCCCCAGGGAAGCGCCACAGCGTTCCGTCTCTCTCCCCACCAAGGGCTCCTCCTACATCGTCCCTGAAAACAAGGTCAGTGTCGCCATTGCTTGGACTGCCGAGTCTGTTTCTGGATATGGTGTCGAACATGGTCGCTTTAGTTGGCCTTGTGAAACATAGAGCAAGAGAAATGCATGTGTGTCTCTCGTAAGTGAAGTAGTTCCTGTGTTGTGTCGGTGTATTGTTCATCGTAGCCACGATGACTGACGATAGTTTCAATGATATCATATCGTTTTCGTCGTCGTCAACAACGACTACAGCGACAAGAGCAGTAGCAACCTCACCGCCATCACATCACTATCGCCGTTACTCATACTTTCACAGCTATTGCAAATATCACCACCGTCATTGCTAGCATCACAAAATCCAATGCCATCATCATCATGGTCGTCGTCGTCATCATCATCATCATCATCATCATCATCATCATCATCATCATCATCATCATCATCATCATCATCATTATCATTATCATCATCATCATCATCTACGACCCATTTATTCTCATAATGGCTGACACGTTACAGAATTACATCCTGATGCAGCATGTCATTTTGAAGACTGTTCACATCTGCTGTCACAGGTGCTCCCCATACCCACGTCAGTGACGCGACTTCGGCCCGTTTCCCAGCAGCTGTCTTCCTTAATTCCCGAGTACCGGGACATATTCAAAGATAAGACTGGAAGCGATGAGAGCGGGGAGACCGTAGAACCTGACCTCCAAGCTGAGAAACCAGAGCTTCCCTACCAGACCACCGGTCTTCTGGACTCGCCCAGAATCCAGCCAGTCCTTCCCAACGGCGATCTGCATCACTTCATGAACGGCAACGTCAAAGCACCGAGGTCACCGAGGTCGGACGATGACGTCACGTTGGAAACAGAGGTCATAGGTCACGGGGCGGCCAAGCGCTACAGCGTGCCATCCCTGCCCAACGGCGTTGGCATCAAGGCGCCGCCCCAGAGACCCGTGTCGGCTGAGATCAGGCTCTCCTCCAGCATCAACGGCTCCTTCTCGGGACCAAGCGCAGAGTCCATGACGATCTTTCCTGCCTACGACGGCAAGACCGGTGGACCCAAGGTCAACGGCCACATTCCAAGCCTGGAGGTTTCAGGGGTGAGCCTTGACCCTCAAGGGGACAGGCCCGCCGTCTCCCACCGCCGCACCCACTCTCTGGACAGGGGCCAGATCGGCGCGCCCCACGTCCACAGGCGTCAGCCCTCCATCGGCAGCACCCACAGCCTGATGCGCCGGCCCGAGCCGGTAAGTGGGTCATCCAGGTCACGTGCATGTGCATGTTATCTTTTTTGCCAAATTGTTCATCCTGCCATCATCACCATTACATTTGCCTCTCCCGCTGCTACCAAACACCCAACAGTCAACAATTAGATCAATTCAATGTACCAAGTAAATAATAAGGTGCCGACTTAAAATTCAAACATTGCTCAATTAGAACAAATAATACTTGTTTCATCCACTGGAATTGACATATATGCTTGAACTAATGTGCTATATGTTTAAGCTGTTGTTTGGTTGGAAAGCAATATTGTGGTCCAAGTGTGCGTTTGTGAAAAATGCAGTATGGTTGAAATGTTAATTTGAAAAGTGCACAATATTATACATGCACAACGTAAAGAGTTAATTCTAAATAGCACCTCTCTCTGTGCCTCTATCCGGATATGTATCACACTAAATCATCCACTCATGGCTCTCAAACCGCAATGCACGTTTGATTCTTCCCTTACTCTGCTACAGGCAATTCCTGAAGACCCCAGGGAGCACCTGTACGATGCCTGGAAGCGAGACCCCTACTCGGGCTCTGTGTCCAGCATCGTATCGCTGCCACAGAAGACGGCCTTCGATATGGACGCCAAGTACAACATGACCTACGCGCAGCTGCAAGAGCACCGCAAGAAGAACCTGTCGGAGCGAGACCTGCGCACGGCCACCAAACTGCAGGAGCTGGGGGCTGAGCTCTCGGAGAGCAGCACCGCTCCAGACTTCAACGCCCTGCGACGCCAGAACTCCCGAACCTCCACCCACAGCACCTCCACCGGCAGCTCCGAGACCGGCGTCAGCCGCCGCAAGAAGAAGCGTGCCCCGCCCCCTCCCTCCGCTCCCAAGGCGGGTCCTGCCCTGGTCAGTGGAGAGGAGCCGCCCGTAGACTACGACATGGAGGGCGAGAGTGTCGCCGTTTCAAAGAAACGCACCCAGAACGGCTCGACGGTGAACAGACTGTTGAAGAAAGACACGCCTTCCGCTGCGGTTTTCGAGAAGAGTTCTACAGGTGGCGACTTCCTTTTCGATGGAAGGTCGCTGCTTTCGAGCGGGACTTCAGGATCAAACCTCGGCTCTAATGGTGCTGGTTTTGTGAGCTCGTCTGATCACCGACAGCAGAAACCCGACCCTTCGGAATCTGCCACCCCTGCTTCCCCTCCTCCGCCTCCTGCTCCTCCAGCTCCTCCTGCTCTTCCCGTTACGACCATGCCTCCTGCCCCTCCTGCTCTTCCCCCCACTGCACCACTCGCCCCTCCACTCCCTCCCACGACTCCTACCTCTCCGACGACAAACGCCGCTCCTTTCAACGACACAAAGAAGTCCCCCGTTGAAGATTTAGCAAAGGCAAAAGACGCTTTGAAGAAGCTTGATGTTCTCCTTTCGTCTTCCCCGGGTGCTTCCAACGACTCTAGATCAGACTCCATCACGAACGGCTTGTCGTCTAGATCAGTCTCGGTGAGATCGGAGGAGAAGATGGAGGTGGATGTCACAGATGTGCCACAGCCACCCCCTGTACCTGACAGTGGGAACAAGGCTGAGAATGGTGAAGGGAAAGAGGGAGGCAAGAAGGAAGAGGCCAACGAGGAGGAGAACGACGGATCCAAGAAGGGATCTTTGAAGAAGCTCAACTCTCTGCTGCGGCACGACATCGTTCTGGCAGCCCAGGCAAGAGGTGCCATGATTATCAAGATCAAGGTAGGCTACATTTAGATTCCTTTTCTTCTTCAGCTAAGCGGGAGATAATGTGCTTAAAATGGCTATAATACAGCAATACGTCACATTTAGAATCAAATTGAATATAGAGAGAAGTTTCCACTGAAACCAATACATGACGAACAAGTATCATTACATTTTGAACGATAGGGATATGAAAATGATAGATAATATATATAAATGAAATGTTTGGAAAGCCTCATCACTCTCTTCCTCTATTCTTCGAGCTTTGTCTGGTACCAAACCCAGTAGCGTACTTCAATAGTACACACATCTGGAACACCTCTGCCGATCAGGGCTCTGCTTTGCTGTAATGGTCGGTTGCTAGAGACCAGACGATAGTAAGGCATCTAGATTTTTGGCAAAAGCTAAAAGGGACATGTTAAATGTATGGGAAGCTAAATCGTTGCCATTTTAAGCCTCGGGATGTCTACGGGTCTGATCATGTTATGCACCAAACAGTGATGCGATAAGAAGTGAGACTTTCCCATGAAACTCACTGTGTTCAAAGCTCTGGGGGCACGAGCATGACACAACAAGCATGCCAAAGCAATGGATGACCCCATGATTACTGTATGAACTATGACAACGTGGGCGTAAAATTTGGCGAGATTACAAACATTGGATATAGCTGTAGGAATTGCATATTAAATCATCGTAGGGTCAAGATAGCATCAAACTCTGCGCTCGAAGTGATCAATAGGAAATAGCACGAGGAAATAGAAAGAAACAAACAAAAACAATGCAGTAATGATAAATCGGTAGAACCCGACAGGAGTTAAAAAACAATATTCATATTATTTGTTCATTAAAGGATGATATTTTTCATGTGGAAAGCTTCTTACCGCGATGTGTACCATACTTGCATGGTTATGTCAGTTATGTACCTGTCGGCGTCGCTGACCCATGTCCGTGCCTGCATTTCACAAACCTATCCATGCCTGACTTTGTAGACTTATTTACTAGGATCGCTTTGCCTGGCATCTGTTTCCCTACAAAACAAAACGCGCACACTGCCTTCTCTCTGCCAGCAGAGAGATCAACGTACGAGCTATTGCAAACTCCGGATCGTAAGCAGCGCTTTAAACTTTATTGTGCTTTTCGGTTTATATCAGAAAACAAGTATTCGAGTGCTATTGGAGGGCACAAAGCAACAAAAAGTTATCGGAATGAAATGGATTTGCTTTAGTTTCTCAAGAAATGCAGTGTCTTGCATGCCTCATCCTGCAGCCCTTGTGCCTATTGCAGCTTCACTAATGGGGTGGCCCAGCCATACTGATAGTGTTCAGTGGTACACAGACTTTGTGTTTTAATGGCGTAACTGGAAGGATGCAGTGCTTCGGCTGTTCATTGTTACAGCATTACATTGTTGTGCGTGTTCAGCGTTACAGCATTACATTGCTGTACGTGTTCAGCGTTACAGCATTACATTGTTGTACGTGTTCAGCGTTACAGCATTACATTGTTGTACGTGTTCAGCGTTACAGCATTACATTGTTGTACGTGTTCAGCGTTACAGCATTACATTATTGTACGATATAGTATACGAATGTAGTAAATCTCCCGAGACAGTCAGAGTGAATTGTGGGAAAAGTGGCATAACGTGTGGTATATTTCATGTTGATTGCTTGCATGGTGTCAGAGCAGCGTCTCAGAGGACCACACCAGTGCTGAATATATGTTGCAATTTGCGTTCAGTTCATTATGGTGTGATTTTGCATTCGTATTTTTGCATCATTTGTTGAGTAAGACTATTAGATGAAACAATGTTTTGTTGCAGAATGCAAATAAGACAGAGTGAATTTGATAGAATGTGACGTTGAATTTTAAAAACTAATTGATCAGTTTTATATTACGTTGAATAACTTTACTTTTCGTTACATCTTCCTACGTTTGAAGTAGTGTTGTGTGATGTTGTGTGTATCGTGTATCATGTTATATTATGTTAACCCTCTCTACTGATATATAATGTCCTATGTTATGTTATGCTATGTTTTGGTATATCGAGTTCCGTCTTGTTATGTATTGTCATGTTTAATTACTTTACGCAGCGTTGTGTTATGGTCTGGTATGGCATGTTGCGATTTGTTGTGTTTCAAAACATTGTATCACATGACAACATGGATTGTCTTATGCGTGCAGACACCAGTGCAGAACGTCAAGCCCAAAACACAAGAGGAGATCTTCAGGGAACAGCTTTTGAAGGCATGCCTGGACCGAGAGGAAAGGGTCAAGGTCAACCCACCCAGTGACCCCGCGGCCAAGATGTCAAGGTCAGAGTTGGCAAACAACGTATAATTATTGTTAAGCGCACCCCTGGGAAGATTGGATGGGGCTGGAGAGGACATACGCATGCTGCATCCTAATTAATCTTATGCGAATGTGTCTGTCAGGCTGTGTCGTTGTTTGCCAAAGCCTCATTGTGAGTTATATGTTGACAAATGTCGGTCCTGCCCTACTGCTATGTAAAGCAAACTGTCTTTCTGTCAGTCCCATGCCCGCTAGCCTCTTTTGATGCATTAAAGAATTATGCATGGTCTTCTCTCATTTTGACATTCTCTCTCTCTCTCTCTCTCTCTCTCTCTCTCTCTCTCTCTCTCTCTCTCTCTCTCTCTCTCTGGACCTCCGAACTCCTAATCAATTGGTTTGCGGAGACCTTGGCAGGTACCCCATGTCTGTCATGAGCATTGTGAGAGCAGTCAAGTACTGGCTTAGATTGTCTAAAGTGAACATAAGCAGGCTCCCAAAACAAGCATTTGTAATGCTTAACAACTCCAACATTCCACAAAAGATGAATTGGGCACGACTCATTGAAAACTGTCTCTATAGATTCGGTTTCAGTTATGTATGGCTGAACGGTGGACCTGGTAACGAAACACGTTTTTTAAAACAATTCAAGCAGAGGCTGAAAGATTGCCATCACCAATCATGGCATGAAACATGTACAGACAGCGTAAGATTTCACTGGTATTTGTCATTCAAAAACCATTTTGGACTAGAGGAATACTTGTCCAGCTTGACTATTAGAAAATTTTGCGATGCATTTGTACGATTCCGTTTCGGTATGAACGATCTGAAGGTGAACAGACGGTACACCAACTTTCAGAATCCCGAAGTACGATGCACCTACTGCATGTGCATCGAGGACTGTGACGTACTTGTTCTTTAATCAAATTAACTCGTTTAAATGTCTAGGGGAAGAACTAGAGCACGCACCTTCACTCCTCCATTCAAACGCTAGATGGTAATTGTCTAAATGAAGCAATGGCAAAAACAGTATCAATTCAAAGGAAGTAGTTTAATTTTCATAAATGCATTTACCTGTGAACGGTGAATGGGCGCCCAGCGCCACAAAAATGCATAGAATGCAAGTAGAAGCAATCAATTCATTTCCACAAATTGAAGCGAGACAAGTAAAACAAACAATGAAAAGAAAGATGTCTGCCCGAGCCGGGGTAATTAACTAAATGTACTTATCTGACCCTTTCGATGAAAACGTGCAGTTGGAGAAGCACGGACCTATACCCCACGCTCACCGCGTCAGCACAGGGGTTGGAATTGGGGGAAGGGGGTCTGAGTGCACCGACATTGCAGCCGGTGACCCTGGAGGGAAATCACCACAGTCGATGAAAACAGTTGAACTGGGCATTCTTTCGTTCTCTCTCTCTCTCTCTGGCATTTCTTCTTCTTCTGCGTCGTGTCGAAGGAACTGGCTCCTACGTCTTCTTCTTCTTCTTCCTCGGACAGGAGTCGGTCTGCTTTCCAACAAGACAGGCCACCACACTTTAGCAAAGCAGGCAAGCAGGCTGGCAGGCAAGCTGGCTGTTCAACATTCCACCACCCCCTGGCAGAGGGGTTCGCTTCCAGCCGGTTCCAGGCGGGCTGAGGCTCTCTCATCACCCATCACTCCTCACTTTTTACATGGCCACTGCCAAGAGTAGAACACACCAAGCAGGGCGCCGATGTCACTGCTCTTACTGAAAATAAATGTTATGACGCCACGAGCATCCGGCGACACTCGTTTAAATAACTTCGCTGACGTCACCAAGTTCAGCCAGTCCAATCACAACTGTCCATCCCACTCCACTCTGACTGGTCAATTCACACGTTGAAAGTCACAGGTTGGTCAGCGCTAAAACGCCAGTGGAGTCCACCACTCCTAACACCTTCAAGTCATTCACCTACACAGGGGGTCAATTCTCCACCAACACCGGCTCAGGGCAATGAAAAACCGCTAAAAGCTACGGCTCAGCAGACACATGCTAATCATTTTAATAATACTAAAAAACAGAAAGCATGAAAAAGCATTGTCTCGCCACACCTCCCTTCCATAATGAGAAAAATGTTATGGATGACATTTTTCACACTTCATAATTCAATCAAGAAAAACAGCTCAAATTCTCAAACAACAGGCAGGAACACCTCAAAACTCCTTCCCAAAAATGGCAGAACACAAAACTTCACCTGTGTTGGCGGTGAAGTACACAAGAAGAGACAACCACTTCAAAATCAGGCATTAGCCAACCACCTGACCATCACACTGGCCCACAAAACTCTCACACTCCACCCATCACATTCTCTGCACAGCACCCTCCAATAAACAGCCAACCACATCAACTCTTTCTCATTCTCACACCCATCCATTCCTCTCTCTGAATGTAGCCTTTTTTTTCTCTTCCTCCAGTCAAACCATTTTCTCTCCCTGTGGCTCGCCTCTCCGAGACTCACACCACCACATGCAACCTCTCCCATCTCCATTCCTTCCTCTCCCACATCCTTCAACTCCACACCAGTCTTCCCACAAGACTCAATTCCTTCCTCTCCCACATCCTCCAACTCCACACCAGTCTTCCCACAAGACTCAATTCCTTCCTCTCCCACATCCTCCAACTCCACACCAGTCTTCCCACAAGACTCAATTCCTTCCTCTCCCACATCCTCCAACTCCACACCAGTCTTCCCACAAGACTCAATTCCTTCCTCTCCCACATCCTCCAACTCCACACCAGTCTTCCCACAAGACTCAATTCCTTCCTCTCCCACATCCTCCAACTCCTCTCTCTCCTTCCGGGTGGAACACATCAACACCCCACTCTCAACTTCCATCTCTTCCTCTCTCACACACTTGTCCTCTCCCTCCACCTTCACCCTTGACACTTCTCTGTCTCCATCCCTGACTCTGTCTCTGTCCCTGACTACGTCTCTGTCCCTGACTACGTCTCTGTCCTTGACTACGTCTCTGTCCCTGACTACGTCTCTGTCCCTGACTACGTCTCTGTCCCTGACTACGTCTCTGTCCTTGACCCCGTCTCCGACTCTGACCCTGTCTCCGACTCTGACCCTGTCCTCGACTCTGACCCTGTCCTCGACTCTGACCCTGTCTCCGACTCTGACCCTGTCCTCGACTCTGACCCTGTCCTCGACTATGACTCTGTCAATTCCCACTCTCTCCAACGAACGACAAGCAACCATCTCACTGTCCTCACTCACATCACCCTCAGCAACAACAACCTCCTCACACCGACTCTCCTCAGCAACAACCTCACACCGACTCTCCTCAGCAACAACCTCCTCAGCAACAACAACCTCCTCAGCAACAACAACCTCCTCAGCAACAACAACCTCCTCAGCAACAGCAACCTCCTCAGCAACAACAACCTCCTCAGCAACAACAACCTCCTCAGCAACAGCAACCTCCTCAGCAACAACAACCTCCTCAGCAACAACAACCTCCTCACAAGCAACAACCTCCTCACAAGCAACAATCTCTTCAGCAACAACAACCTCCTCACAGCCCCCCATCAAGACCATCTCCCTCTCATACTTCTCAGCAACCTCCCTGGCTCTCTCTCTCTCTGCCTCCTCTACAGCCCCCCTGGCTCTCTCTCTCTCCTGTCTCCTCTCTCTCTCCTGCTCCAACTTTTTGTCTTCATATGCCTTTATCCTCTCTCTGACTGCCTTTCTCTTCTCCCTCAACTGTTCCATCTTCACTTCGTGCCGCCTCCTCCTCTCCTCCACCTCTGCATCTCTCTCCCTCTGCTCCGCCTCCCATTTCTCCCTTATCACTGTTCTTCTGAACTTGAACAGGATCTCCCGCAATTCACCGTCAGTAGCCCCCTCGCC
>JAWQFJ010000396.1:55000-67500 GCA_034096865.1 Theodoxus fluviatilis
GAAATGTCCTCGACGGAGACAAATGCGGGAAGAGATTTTGCGTTACACGTACGAAACCAATTTGACAAGAGGTCACCTTTAACTGCGTGATAAAGTTGTCAAGGAAGATGACACAGACGTGCCCTCTGCTGAATATATTACACTGATTTATTCCGAAAAGATGTTCCAATTTGCAAAGTTCGACCATCTGGATGGTGTGTCGGTGATGCTGGATGCCTCTTGAAGTGAAGCTTGCTCTTTATCTTTGTAGCGTAGCCTTCCCGTGATGGACTCAATTTTCTGTGGAGGAGAGCATGCCATCGTTACTCTGATAGTGTATGTGACCGTACATTGGAAACAGGTTTAGAGTACGAGAATCAATTTTCGAGAAAGCGCTAAGTAAACTTATCAACACAGTAAGTCGCATACATTTCCCTGATTTTTGCGTCTTTGTGATTAATTTAGGGTTTCCTATATGAACACGCTTTTTTCATTAATATTCATGAATAAATAAGTAATGCTGTGGTTGAATTCAATGAAATATCTCATGTTGTCATGCTTCCTCCTTTGGCCGTGTTTCCTCATGCACGGACACACATTGTGCTTCAAGACTGGAGGTGCTCTGGGAGCTTACCACGTAGCCAAAGCAAAGCGTAACTTGCATGCAGTGATTAGAGAGGAAGATCAAACTGCGGAGTGAGCAGACAGATAAATATAACTTGTCGTGGTCTTCTTCCCTCCAGTAATGCAAACGCATCAGCAGTGTCTTGAATCTCGGTATTTCCTGAGGAGCTAAAGCCAAATGCCTCACTCATCAAACTTGATCCTGACTATATAACGACATGGAAATCTCCCACTCTCGTCGCGGATGAACCTCATGCACCTTGAGTCATCGTTACCGGGCTGCTGAGTAAAATGCTTCACTCCACTTGTACCTTACTTGGAGGAGCGTCGTTGCGGGTTGAGGTTAAACTACAATGCACAGGAATGATTCATGTTCAGTAACGTGCTGACAGTAATTATTACATCTCCATAAGTAGTCCACCCCTGACTAAAACTATTAACATTCAGAAAATAGCAAAGCAAAGGTTTTAAATACTTTTTTTAAGAATATCAGAATATACGAAACATGCATACTTATTGAACTGTATCTGACAGCTTTAATTGTTTATAGACAGCTGCGTCTCTGAACCCCCTAAGTACACTAAAACTTTGTATTCCGTTGAATCATAGTCTCTTTGTGGAATAATGCGATAGCATGATAATTACGCATTCCAGCATAGTATGCAACCCGTGCAGTCATAATCGTGTAGCACGATTTCCAAGCCACGCAAGCAAAAGCATAGCATGAAGTGGATATGTATCCGATCAATGCCTGAACCAGAGGACTGTTGAAACTCTCTGAGATCAAGTTGTACATAATTGATTTGGCTCTTATAAACTTTCCATATTTTGAATAGTATCGTTGATGTGTCTACGTTAACACCAGAAGAAACGTGTGCAATAAGTCAGGGTAAATTAATGACTGCATTCATGAATGAATTATCTACGACGTCCTCTCAATTTTTTTTATCTGTCACTTAGTGAAGAATGACATTATATAATAACCACTCTCTTGCGCATTAATTTTCTTATTTAACCCGCACACACACACAACACACACACGCGCGCGCACACACACATACACGCATATACACACACACGCACCCACATGCACGCACGCACGCACACACACACACGCACGCACGCACGCACACACAAACACACACGCTCACAGTTATAGATACACATGCACGTAACTCGCACACTCACTCCCTATCCTGTGAAGTTCAGCTTTCCATGACATCTGACCAAATCTCTGTTCTTCCCTTCAGGTCCAGGACTTGAAGAAAGAGAAGGGCAAGAAGGGAAAATCTGGCAAGGTGCCCCCTCCAACTGCCCCCAAACCTTCGGCCAGCAACGGCAACGCCGATAACAAGGCAAAGTACGGCAGCATCCGTGGTCTGAAGAAGCGCATGCACAAGAGTGTGAGGAACGCCTTCGACTCATTGAGTCAGGCCTCGGGCAAGATCCTGCGCAAGCAGCGTTCCATGGCCCTTGAGACTGAAGAGGTGACCGTACCCAAGAACTCCAACTGGCAGCTGCACTCTGCCTCCTCCTCCACCAAGAGTCCGGAACTCAAACAGGACAGCAGCAGGAGCGAGGCGGAGGATGCCCACACCTCTTCCCAGTCCCAGGTAGACTATGATTGAGGTGTGGTGGTGGATGAAATGGTTAGGGAATAATGTCGGTAAAGGATGGAGGTGGGTGCTGGATAGAGGGGACGGTAGCGGAACACAAAGCAGTAGGATTGCGAGTGTTGGATTCAGGATTTTAGATGATCAAAGTCCAGAAGCCTCGGGTAGATGCTGATAAGGGTGGTGTGGTGGTAGAGATGAAGTGGGTGGAAAGTAAAGTAGATGTAGTAGGTGAATGTGTGGCAGACAGAAGAGAGATGGTGGTGAGCCGAGGCGAAGAGGGCAATGTGTTGGTGAATCTCGTGAGATTGATAGACAAAACTTAATGTTTCTTCCAGTCTCAGCTGCACAGTCTTTAGTTAGGGTGAGGTGAATAGTGGGTGGTATATTTTTTAAAGTAGATGGTGGTGTGTACGTAGCTGATGGCGGATGTTGTTGGGTAGTTACTTACATCCCTGTTAAGAATGGGACAGCAACACAAAGATATGAGAGAAACTCCTGTAGCCTATTTGGCTGCTTGAGGCCACCCCTGGCTGAGCTTCTGGAAGAGGCCCTGAAAGCCCCGCAACCAGGGACTCCAGCTGATGAGGGGGGCATCTAGCGGCTGCGGCCGTTTGTTACTCTTGCCTGAACCAGACGAGTAGCAGGTGAAGGGGCTTGTGATTGAATTATCGAATCCATATACTGGTAATATACACGTAGACATCATCTGCGGACACCCACTCTTGACCTTGCCACTCTTCCCCAGGACGACACACACGAAAGCGAGGACAACAACGAGGAGGTGCAGGAGGTGACCATGCAAGCAGGCTCCGAGTCCGATGACACTGACGACGACGATGACGACGACACCAGGACGAGGAGCATGTCTACTGACGATCCCAACATGCCTCAGATCCGGGGCAACAAGGGAGACAACTTCAAGCTGGTGAAGCGAGCAGGCGTGGCCTACGTGAGCAAGCATGGGCATATCGTGCTCCTGCCAGACTACCAGCCCGTCACGATGACCGACAGTGGCGAGCCCCTGGACGATGACGCCATCGCTGAGAGCAGAGCCCCCCAAATCAGGAAGAAGAAGAAAAACTTTTCGTTCAAGTCCACGGTGCGCAAGCAGGAGCGTGAAAAGGTTGGTGGGGTTATTGAGGGAGACGATGTCCCCAAATTCACACTCGTGCATGAAGAGCAGTTTAGATTTGGTACGAGGGAAATAGCAATTGTTTTAATTGAATACCACGCATATTTAACTTCCATCTTTTCTTCCTCTCTGATTTTCCATCAGATATTTCTTTCATCATTTCCCTGTCTCATGAGATTTCTATTTACTTATCTGTTTAAAAGAGAAAATACCACATGAATTCCATTTCACTGGAATCCCGCCCTATCGTCGTACAAAAAAATGGCCCGTGAATGACCATCAGCCGTGTTTCTTCTCTGCAGTTCCAGGAGGAGGTGTCCATGAAGATCCGAGAGAAGGAGATGGAGATCGAGTCGGAGCGGCTGAAGCAGCTGGAGATGGAAAGGCAGTTCCAGATGCTGCGGGACGAGGAAGCGGCGGAGCGCCTGCATACCGCCAAGATGCAGGAGCAGCTCAGAGCTATGCAGCGCCAGCACCAGCAGCAGCAGCAACAAGCGCAGCTAGCGTCGTTCATGGCTAGCGGTCAGCCCCTGTCCCCTGGGGTGAGTCAGATGGGGGTGGCCGGCTACGGGGGAGGGGCTTACCTCGGAATGCAGGGAGCTGTGACACCCACCTCCAGCTACACCGAGCCGTCTCACCCTGCCCAGAATGCCCAGCACGCGGGCGTCGTTCTCCCTTCCAACCTGGACATCGCCTCGCTGAGCGATTACATGCGCACGATGGGCGTGCAGCCTCCCACCTCTTCCCAGCAGTGGGCTTACCTGCTGAGCTCCGTCAACTGGAACACGGGGGCCCGAGAGGCCAGCCAGACTAAGAGCATGTTCATCGCGGGCGGCGGCCCGGACCTCAGCCGTTTCTTCGCCGCAAAGTCGATGGGCGAGGAGGCTCTGCTGCACCAGAAGCAGCCATACATGGACATTCTTCCTGGCTCTCCCCCGCCGTACTTCTCTCCCTCGGTGTCTTCCGCCTACCAGCAGCAAGGCCCCCTCCCCTCCCCCCTTCACAACGGACCCTATGACTTGGCGTCTAGGGGTGGCGCTGTGGTGGCCACGTCCCAGCAGTATGGAGTCCCCAGGTACAGTTCGGTGGAGGACGGAGACATCTCCCAGGTCATCACCCCTTTAGGCATGGTGTCCCGCATTCAGGTGATGGACCACAGGGAAGCCCCTACCTCCAGTGAGAACCTCTCCGCTCCCGGGGTGCCCAGCCCACCCCCCCAGACTCCCAGGTCCCCCGAGACAGCCTCAGCCTCCAGTGCCAAGGCGGGGATCTACGCCCCAGTAGGCTTCAAGCCCGTCAACTTCGATCCTGCCAGGTTGGTGCACTGAAATTGATCTCTGTCTCCTTGCATTCATTTTACTGTGTTTAGGATGTTTTAAATGTTTGGTCTTGTTTTCAACACTACTTAGATGGCAGCTGAAGTACAATGTACATAAAGCTTATTTTCTTGGTAAGATGATTAATGAAGACAGCCTCAGGTGATACAAGACTGAGAAAAAAGATAACTTGCTTTTTTTATTGTTTTTAAGGAGCTGTCTTCATAGGAAATGTCCATGATAATTTTTGTATGCTTTGAAAAGTTTTTGGTTCAGTTTTCTCTGCCGAGTTCTAAAATTGTTTAATCATCGGTCACAAAGCAAGCAAGCTTTTGTTACCGTAAAAAATCGTGTGATCACGGAAGAGTGTTACAGACTCCTTCTGATTAGAATGTGTTAAAGGTTAAGCACAATGCCTACCTTTTCAGTGGGTTCAATGTCGACTTGTACAACCCAGATAAGGTATCTGATTCTTCCGTTATTAGTTGGTTCATTGTGATTAATGCGCTCTCGGGGCCTTCCGCCGCATTGTCACCATCACTCCATATGATTCATTATTTCAACACCAGTCGATCATCACTCTTGCTTGATTGCCTCTTTGTGGACTCACTGTATTTCCCCTGCGTCTTTTCAGGAGGCCCAATGGCACAGCTGTTGGAGATGCTCCATGAAGGACCTTCGCATTCTGGCCAGTAGGATAGCGTGCATCGAGCAGTGTGCAAGTGCTCGTCAGAGTCTGAAGACTGAACTCACGCCCTGGTGCGTTTCCCGACTGCTACGCTTCCATGCGTATTCAACCCTCACTGCACCTCATGGAGTCTTCCTCGGGATGAACGATGTGAAATACCCGTGAGTGCATCGCAGCGAATGAAACTTTTAGGGTTTTTTAGGAGCTCGGATCCTACGGACCAGAAAGGAGATTGCTGGGTATGATAACCATGGGTTGAGTGAAAGTTTATGAAGTGTTCAGTGCGTGCTTTGAAGCTTAAAACACATACACGTACTCAGAAAACCCCCCCACCAAAGACATGATCGGGGATGACACTTTTTGCACGCAGAGGTGCTCTTTACTGACTCATGCATTTCCTTGCTGGAGTTAATGTGGACACATTAAAGCCCCGGCAAGGACTTGACACTCGTGTGCTCTGCAAAGGCACACTTGAAATACAGAATGGCGATTGTTTACTAATTGCCTAGAAGTGAGGATATTCACACATGTGTATAAGTACTTTAGAGACCAGTTTCAATTCGCAGGAGGCATATGAAATACGTTCAAATCTGAGAGACAAACAGGATCGTGTTCGACACTGATAGTTTGAGTTTCCACAACATTGATCCGGAAAAGCGACAACATTTGATACGTGACTTTTGTACAGCGTTGTATGATAAAAAAAACCTTTGATCATCACAGGTAAAGGTAACTTGGAAATGTTGTCAATGCTTTTGTCATGTCAAGGAAATGTTGGTTATGTACATTAAGGTTTTTCTCTTTCTCACTCTCTCTGTCTCTGAAAACCACTGACACAACGCAAAAAAAGTGAAGGGCATGCACCTCGAGGAAAGTGTCTGAACCTGACACGCAATGAATATTCCATGACCCTAGGCGAAACTTGACTTATCCCACCAAAAATCACGAAGTTTCACCTCGGGGCAGAACTTATCTGCATGTGACTCTTGGTTGAATTACGAGAGCTTTGTCTCGTACTTACCTGAGGCGACTGGGTGGAGAAATGAAAAAGCTGGATCGGAAAGAGTCGTAGCATTCCATGCACGGTGAAAAGCCGCGCAGGCGGTGTGTTTGTGCAATGCAAACTCGGCATCTCTGAAGATTTTCAGTCCAGTGGTTAGTGCATGGGATGCTCCCTACCTGCATTGAATGTAAAGCTCGAGGCTGAGGCGTTTGCAGTTTTAAATGGCGACTATGGTTCGAATGCAGCGTGCATTATTTCTTCTTGTTGACTGACTAATGCATTGGTTACATTTGACCGGTCTTTTGAGACTATTTTAGGACAGGCCTGCCAAAGCGGACATACATTTCATCACGTACTAACCTAGAGCACGTAGCTGAGAGTTCGTGCTGAACTGACAAGAGCAAATACGCTCTAGCCTGCTTTCGCCCATACTGTCGTACGCGCACAAACAATGAGGCGGAAGACGATAATAAACAGACAGAGCAACAGAATGATATACTGACTTACGAAGACGTTGACAGTAGCTGGGGTAGACAGCGGAGAAATACAGGGACAGTCAGGAGACGTGCAGGCAAGAGGTGGATGCAAAACACACACACACACACACACACACACACACACACACACACACACACACACACACTAATTTATTCACTCACTCGCGCAGTTGTCAGCATACAGAAAGGAGTCTCAGCCACTGGTGTAAAGAGGCATTCCGGACACAAGCTTACTGGAACCTGACACAAGGATAGAAACATCTTTATACTCATCCAAAGACGCCCTTAGAAAAGTCTTGTTGGTTCTTTTTTCCCCTCTTAGTGGGTGTCATCTATGCTAGAGTCCTTCAATTTAGATAGCATTTAGACTTCAGAAGGACTCAAAACAATAGACGGAGTATCCTATTTTCATCAGCACATTTTACGTTATCGAGCAATGGGTATCTTGTACAGATTATGTAAAAAGAAGTTGGTACACTGTCCACCATTTCCATTGCCTCGAAAACTTTAGTCATGGATGAAACTCGATGGCTTTCAAATGGCAAGGACATTCAGCTTTTGCTATAATAAAAAGCTATGTAAAAAGTGTCCTTCAACTTACATACGCTTGATGGATGGCGCACTGGTTAGTTTGTTGACTTGCTTACCTCTACTTGTTATACTCTAAGACTCTGTGATAATCAAAACGTGCATGAACGATGCAACGATTGGTTTTGTGCTACATATACCAATATGTTTTCAGGATGTACGATATATTTTGTGTTATGAATATCAAAATCATATTAATGTAGGATGACCTATTTTGTACTAATGTTCAGTGAAATGTGAAATTCTGGCCGTATGTTTGGATTTTTTAAAGAGCCGATTTATACGAAATGACTCTTGAAATAGAGCTTCAATAAGGCTGATGACGCAAATGGGAAACAAATCAGTTTTAACAGGTCTTCAACATATCAAGAGATGTAATTGATTAATTGCGAAGTGAAATATCTTGACAAATTGCAATATTTTGAGAGTAGATGTTTGTGATCAGAGCAGAAAAATTGTGTAAATATGCTATTCGTATCATATAAGGTTTTCTTTAAAGCGATATTTGTAACTTTCATTTAGAATGATTCATTATAACAGGCATATGACTTTCTAATCTGTCAGTTACCTCAAACACGCATTTTCCGTAATAACTACATTATCCATGGCATGAATATTCAGGATACCAAATACACATCTATTTGTCATTCATATTCTTGTTCCTTTCACTTCGACTTTCAGATGTGTTGCATTGCTAGGTTTATTTTGTGTTAAAGTCTTATTGTGCCATAAGCATCACATTCTTTGAATAAGACGAAAGCTCATCACCTTGCATCCTCGCTCTGGGAATTGCAAAACTCAAAAGAATCAAAGTACGAATCCTGGACCAATTTTTATCAATAATAAACATCTGACTTCCAACGTTTGTTGTTTTGAGTTTATTTTGTATTGTTGGAGATACAGAGCTGATTTACAGAGTTTCAGGCCCCTGAGTTGCATATTGCACATATCACCTAAGCAGCCTTGTACATAAATAGTGCATGAGCTAGAATCGACTCTAGTTTCTAATATTTTGAACCTGTTAACTTCCTATTCAGAGGGAACTGCACGATGCAGTGGTTCCAAGTAGACGTGAGGTTGTGACTGGATGCGCGTTTGCATGAGCAGATGAGCGTGTACCAAATGCACTCACTCTGCAGTTGCTGAAAAGCAAGTGCTACATCTTGTCATGAAACTGTTTGGGTTGACCTATTTAAAAAAGAATCAAAGATTCTGAGAGTGAATGCAGAATTTCTAAAGGAAGGTGATAATAGTCACTTTTTCTCTGCATGTGAGGCAGGCAGGCAGGCAGGAAGGCAATCGGTATTTGTGTGTCTGTGTCTACTGCTTGTGGCTAACTGTATGTCCATCTGACTGACTTTCCATTCAACCGCCAGTTAACATTTTTGCCTGCATGACTTCTTTCGACATGGTTGCATGGTGGCGTGCAAGGAGCGGTCTGTCAGGGTCCCCACAAAGGGCAATCTGAATTACTACAATGAGCGTACAAGTTATTGGGCTCGAATGCAAAAGGTCAGCGACGACGTGACGGTTGATAATGAAAGATTCGACCTTCACATCGCACATCTCTCTCTCTCTCTCTCTCTCTCTCTCTCTCTCTCTCTCTCTCTCTCTCTCTCTCTCTCTCTCTCTCTCTCTCTCTCTCTCTCTCTCGTCTCTTTAGGGCGAAAGCGGTTGAGAATGGGAATTGCTAGAGCTACCCTAGCTAGCTTCCTCCTCTCCTGCCCTCCACCCTCCACCCCCACCCCCCATCCCATCCCCCTACCCCCCCACCTCGTCCAGCCTTCTAGCAAAGCCAGAACGTATCATGAGTGGCGTCATAGCATCTACGTTCAAGTGTACAAGTTGCGTCTTAAATGCGTTGCACACTCGCTGTGAAAAAAAATTCGTCACAGTGTATAACGTTGCAGGACTTTGAGGGGAGGGAAAGGGGAGCGAAGGGGATGGGGGTAAGGGGGGGGGAGGGGGGAGCGAAGGGGATGGGGGCAGGGGGGGGGGGTAGGAGGAGGACGGGAGGAGGGGGAAGGGGGAGTTAAGAGGAAACGTGCAGTTTTGCAGAGCTGCATTGCAGTCATGCGTGTTCTGCTTCTGCACTTGCAGCTGTGAACTATTTCAGACCGTCGGGGGGTGTAATTTAGTTTTAACCAGTTCGCTTATTTCATTACACGGTTTCTGCGCTCGAGAGAACGAAGTCCCTGTATGGTGCCCCCTGGTGAGCATTTTTTAATAAAGGAAATTTTGACAGTATATTCAAAATAGACATCACCCGTCATCCCGAAGCTTTCAGAAGCTCTTTTTGACTACTTTATCACACGGAGTCGCGACGGGGGACGTTCCTAGAAGGGCACAGCATTTATAGCACCATGAGCACGGCCATTATTCTACAAAAACTCCCAGGTTGCCACGAAGTTAGCACGTGAATTTGGTCGAAAATTAAATGTCAAGGAGACATCATTCGGATAAAGATCTCATTCATGGTGGGGCAATTTTCTGCAGTCTAAAAGTCATATTTCAGGATAATAGTTTCTGTCCTACTTTCAAATCTTGGTGACAAGATGACAACTTTACCGCCTTTTGCCAGCGCACAGACAGAAAGGCATACATCTCTAAACATGTTGCAATCCTCCTCAATAGACACAATTGCAGACAGTGCCACAACAAACGTATCCGTTGGATTATTAACAGCGTGACAGCGGACAATGCACGCGTATGCAAATAAAATCCGAGCTCATCACAAGTAGGTGTATAGTAAAACGGCAGCTTCGTGTACATTATTTATGGATGTACATGAGCATGCACGCTGGTACACACACACACACACACACACACACACACACACACACACACACACACACAAGCATGCGTACACATACATTCAGATGGACATGCACTTGTGCAGGTGTGCGCGCGCATACACATACACACGCACACGCACACACACACAGACGCACACACACACGCACACACACACGCACGCACACACACACATGCACGCACGCACGCACACACACACGCACACACACACGCGCGCACAAAGGCATACACTACATTTTCTCATGACAAACAATACAATTTGCCAACTGCCACGATCTTTTCCCAAGTGCAGTGCCCAAAAGTCTCCTCAGTGACTGCTGCCCGGGATTGAGTTCAAACTCGCCAGTAAACCAGGATCTTAAACCAAGACCAGCTCCCTTGCAGAGCCAGCAATGGTCAGAGACGGCTACTTTCATTGTCATTTATGAGCTTGCCGCCCATCTGCCTCCTGGAGTCTCCTATAGGCGTGCCCCTAGGCATGCCTTGATGACAATAATGTCTCCACCAGTTGGAAGGTTAACACTGCAGGATGCCTCCATCATCTTGAGTGTTCAGTCTAGTTCTCTATGGTTCCTGTGCATGCTTTTACCCCCAAAGGGTAGAGAAGGGCTCTGCTGTCCCATGAGGTTTTATATCCAGTTTGTGTCATTTGCCCTGATAGCTTTTGGGTGATGTGTACATGTTTGTCGACTGTGTGAGAGTTTACCATTAAAAGGAAGTAGAAACGACGTTTGTGCATGTTTTACACTACAGTGCTATCGCATGAAGACAGTAAATTACATAATATCATATATGAAAATTATATGAAGCAATCTCAGCATTCGAATTGATTTTTTAAGACAACGTTTAGGAGAAATCAAGACAGAAAAATCAATGACATTTTTTTTTCGTGCTTTTTGATCGGAATACTTCTGGTCATCTGCACCAATTTTTCTTGAACAGACTTAAAGCTATCAAACTGTATTATTAAACTATTACATTTACAGAGAAAAAATTGCTAGTGCAGGCTAGTGACTTCTAAGGCAAATCGAAAACAAAAAAAGCAAGCAAACAAGCAAACAAGCAAACAAGCAAACAAACAAACAAAATCGTTAGTACTTGGCAACATTTAATTTGCCATTTCAGTGGGATATATTTTCAGTGCAGATTAATAAAAATCATCAACATTTTACAATTAATACGAGCAAAATTTGAGCGCTATTAACTGTTTGAGGCAGTTTACACTAAAGTTACTCTTTACAATTTAACTTTAAAAAATGGTTGGGATATAAATACAGACGAAAAGGACAGTATCATTCACATCATCATCATCATCATCATCATCATCATCATCATCATCATCATCATCATCATCATCATCATCATCATCATCATCATCATCATCATCATCATCATCATCATCATCATCATCATCATCAAAGTCACCGGCATTAAAATCACCTTTGTCATCATCATCTAGAAAACAATCATAATCATTAATCCCATAATCTATGTATTTTTCGAAGAAATATCAAGAATCAGTATAATCTAATTATTATCAGCAGCAGCAGTACCACCACCACCACCACCATCATCATCATCATCATCATCATCATCATCGTCGTCGTCGTCGTCGTCGCCGCCGCCGCCGTTGTCGTCGTCATCATCATCATCATCATCTACATCATGATCATCATGATCATCATCATCATCTTTAAAAGGATTATCATCATTATAATTAATACAAGCATCGTCGGGAGAATCTTCAACGTCTCTGGGACTGTTGGGTCATTGTGCAGTATGTGGGGTCACATGTATGACATTATTTATGCACGTAGTCATCAGGAAACTGTAACATGCGCTGCGAGAATTCATATCGTCCAGTGGTTCATTTGGTAAAAGTGAGCAGTTTGCGAATATCTACACAAAAAGACAACACAATGTTGCATGAGTCTAATCTAGGTTACACTTTTTTCCTTTTTCAATATTTCGGGGGGAAAAAAGATAATGACCCTTGCCGGCATCAAACATATGTGTGACTTAATGAATAAAAAAGAGAGAAATGCAAATCGTTATGCAAACAGAGATTTTAATATCACCTCAAAAGTACAACACAAAAGCAACAGGCAAAACATCAGCATCACAAAGATTGTGCATGCACAGTATTGTATAGGGTAGGCATATATTGCGCACAATCGGTTTTGATTATCTTTTGCCTCTTTTAACAATTAAAACATATTCTTAAAAATTGTAAGGATCTTAAA
>JAWQFJ010000396.1:70000-72500 GCA_034096865.1 Theodoxus fluviatilis
TCATCATCATCATTATCATCATCAAAATCTATACTATTGTCAGCATTATCGTCGACATCATCATCAACGTTATCATCATCTCCTGCGCGCGCGCACACACACACACACACGCTCACCCACTCACCCACTCTCACTCTCACTCTCTCTCTCTCTCTCTCTCTCTCTCTCTCTCTCTCTCTCTCTCTCTCTCTCTCTCTCTCTCTCTCTCACACACACACACACACACACACACACACAGACTACCGGTTTGTTGTAGCATTTATCAAGTTATCTTTCTCCAGTCCCATCACCCCATCACTGCGTCTGTCTACTTAACTGTACGCCATGCATCAGGTCTATGAGGACTAGTGTTTCATCATGTTTGCTACATTCACATTTGAATAAGTCGACTACTGCAAGCGGAATGGTTCCGTCAGGATAGCCACATCGCACCATGTCATCATCATGACTTACTGGTGAGTGCATCCGACATAGGCAGGGAATCAGTCCTGAGCTACCAAGATACAATAAGATCAATGTCTGGCACTTAAAAAATAGGTTTGACTGCAGTTTTTTGTTGGTGAATCTTTTCATTAAGGAAGTTTATTGCACCAGCCGATCAATAATCCCCCTAAAATGAATGAACGATTGAATGAAGGAATAACTGAATGAATGAACAAACGATTGAAAAAATGAACAAACGAATGAATAAATGAATGAATGAATGAATGAATGAATGAATGAATGAATGAATGAATGAATGAATGAATGAATGAATGATGCACGAAATAATGAATCATGCATGAGTGAATGGACGAATGAATGATGAATGAACGAACGAACGAATGAATAAAGGAAGTCATGACGTTTTACGACTCATCAACCTTTGTAGATTGTTTTCAAGGCCAATGACTATAAAACAGCTGGAGGTGGTTAGAGCGAGAACAAGACAAGACTCGACTTCACCAGTTGCTCGCCTTGTGCAGAGGGAGACGCTTTGGTTTGTTCTGAACCTCAACCCACTCGGGAAGCCCATAGAAAACAGATTGACAGCAGTAACTGTCCTCGCCAGTACCATCCTCATCAAAGAGACATCAGCAGGGACGAATGCACCTATTTAGCTAGAACAATACCGCACGCGATCCAACAACCTCAGGCCTCTCACAGCAAAGACTGTTCATCTCCTTTATCGCTTCGTCTGTCACAATAAGTCAGCACAGGCAGAAGATGAGATTTCAGCCAGATATGCCGTCAAACGATTGATTTCAGAATACCATGGCTTATCTGATTTAGCTTGAACAACGACACACTTGATTTATTTCCCTGATTTCTCGCGAAGAGCGGAGAAAGTGCAGACGACTCATCACTGTCGTCGCTTCGTCTAACAGAATATAAGTCAGCGCGAGCAAAAGAAGAGCTTCAAACCAAGTTTACCATCATTAGATTATTCTCAGAACAGCACAATTTCCTAATGAGATCCTCGGTTTGACAGGCAACACATCTGTCACTTTCTCTTGAATGACTTCCGGTAAGACTTCAAGCTTCACTAGAAGACCTTCCTCCCAGAGGAAATGGTGAGTGCCATGTTTGATTAACAGAAGCGGACAGTGATTTCACTTACTCTTGAATGGATTCCGGTAAGACTTAAAACTTTACTAGAAGACCTTCCTCCCAGAGGAAATGGTGAGTGCCATGTTTGGTTAACAGAAGCGGACAGTGATTTCACTTACTCTTGAATGGCTTCCGGTAAGACTTAAAGCTTTACTAGAAGACCTTCCTCCCAGAGGAAATGGTGAGTGCCATGTTTGGTTAACAGAAGCGGACAGTGATTTCACTTACTCTTGAATGGATTCCGGTAAGACTTAAAACTTTACTAGAAGACCTTCCTCCCAGAGGAAATGGTGAGTGCCATGTTTGGTTAACAGAAGCGGACAGTGATTTCACTTACTCTTGAATGGATTCCGGTAAGACTTAAAACTTTACTAGAAGACCTTCCTCCCAGAGGAAATGGTGAGTGCCATGTTTGGTTAACAGAAGCGGACAGTGATTTCACTTACTCTTGAATGACTTCCGGTAAGACTTAAAACTTTACTAGAAGACCTTCCTCCCAGAGGAAATGGTGAGTGCCATGTTTGGTTAACAGAAGCGGACAGTGATGTCCCAGTTTACGTAGACTACACACAATCTTCCAGGGTGGTGTGAATGCACGTATGATCTGAATGAGCTGACCCTGTCACAGTGATCCTCAGAAACATTTTTTAGCTTCTCTGGACCTCCCCCGACTGAGCCACTAGAGCAGGCCCCGAAAGCCAAGCAGCCAGGTGGTCCAGCTGAGAAAGGGGGCATCGAGCAGTTCAACCCCCACGTTAAACCTGAGCGCGGGTAGAACCACTGGGTTTTTCAAGTCATGAAGACTTGGCACACATAGGCCAAGGTACATACCCCTAGCTGAATGTTGCAAGAGAAAGTAGCACTCGATTTCACACAAGACGTCAGGACATAACGACTGCGATAACATTAC
>JAWQFJ010000396.1:83867-88867 GCA_034096865.1 Theodoxus fluviatilis
GCTATATAAAAACAAAACAACTAAAGGAATTACAAAAAAGAAAAAAAAGAAACTCCGTGAAGACGCCAGCATTTTCATCCACCCTTTTCTCGTACCCTAGTTAGTGTGGACGCATAACCCCAGACGCTGTGAGTCACTTTGTTAGTCCGCAGACGCCTTTGCAAAGACTGACTCCCGTTCTCTTTGTGGGTTGCGATTCGTAGCGATAGCTGGCATAACGCTTCACAATAGAGCGTTCCGCGGAGCTGTTCCAACTTTTCTCCTACTTGAACTCTGTCTAACGGAAACGCTCGATCGCTGCGGAGCGTCGATCATTGAACGTTTTTTATAACCTATCGGTCGAATTCGGCCTAACTTCTTGAGAACGGTTTTCTGGGGTCAGTAAATCAGATCAACTCCCCGGCCTTGGAGATGTGCCCCGCGTGGGCCGACCGTTCGTTCTTACGTCACTCCCGTCGTTGTGATACTCCTTGCCACTGAGGCCGTGCACTCGTATGTGCCCTCCGATCATTGGGAAAAGTAACTCATTCTACCGGAACTGAACGGATCCGCCAGTGAATACGACACTGAAAAATACGGATCAGGTATTGTATGAATAAATGTAGGCTCACGGCTCCTGCGATTCTGTCACTCAAGAGGTAAGGATCATGACAAATAATTCAACAGACTACCAGTACTAGGTGTGAACAGTTCGAGGATGGACTCAAATTCTTCCATCAGATCAAGCGAAAGCATGTATGCCGAATCCAGAACAAATGTTGCACGAAATCACCTGCCATGACAAGCCTGCTGATTTATGACTAGAAGCCTGCACAGAGTATGAAGGACAACGGTCTATAGATTAGTAACGCGCAACCACGAAACGTTGATACATGGAAATCTGAAAAGCGCCCATCAGTCTTCGGGTGTGGTTGTTTGTTTGGTTTTTGTTTGTTTTGTTTATATCGTTTACAAGATCAGGCTGATGCGAAGGTTAATCACTATTTCAGATATGAAAAACCATACACGAGGATAACAGGAAAAAGGTGAACTGATGGTTTTGGCAAGTTGACGATCCGGGATACCTAAGACGAGTACCTTCGTTGGCTTTGCTAACATTCTTTAATAACGATGTTGTTCTTATGGAGTGCGCCAAAGTCACTTCGAGCTCGTACCAGCTGATCGTCGAGAGAGATGGTGAGGACCAGCTAACCTGTCCGAAAAGAAACACGATCGCAGCGAACGACCTCAGCTGAACTATGCTGCAAACATTTATTTTCAAAATATAGGCAAGGTATCGCCCAAGGACACAAGAAGTATTATACCAGTGAGGATACGTTAAACTACTGGTGATGCAACCAGTCACACTATTTCCTATTACTTCAATGGCCCTGCAATTCATGAGTAGCAACGGACATTTCTTTCCGTTTTTGACTATCTATGAAAAGCGATCTTTACCGACTTCCAGTTCAACTAGAGAACACTTCCTCGTATGCTACAGTAGTCTTTATGTAGTCAGTATATGTAGCAATCGTCGCACAACTGAAAGCGAACCACCACGGACCTCCTTTATCTTCATTAAAAAGTGGAGGGTGGGGGGCCCCCGAAACAGCTTCTTTGCAGTTCCACATACAATACTGAATAGACGGTTTTGACAGGCAATGAAGGAGCTCATGATTTTTAATCAGATTTTAGTTGTATATCTGCATGTACGTAAAAGATATTGCTTCTGTGTATGCATTTTATCGTCCTAAATTTAAAAAAAATCGCAAACAAAGTTCCCAAAATATTGCAAAAGAAACAAAAGAATCATCAACAAGATGGTAGGTCGACCACGCCACATTGGATCTAAACAATAAAGCAACCCCCCGCCAAAGGTAAAATCGTCGTTGCTTTAAAGAGATTCCCTTTAGGAACCGCACATGGGAAATCTCATGATTCGCTGTAACCTCTGTTAACCCATATGTGTGAAAGAGTATTACTGGTATGTAGGAAGGAGGGAATCACTTGGAAGTCAATCACTACTATCCGAGCACGCCAACGCTATCTTCTAAATGTGAGCGTTTGATACGTAGGTACGTATGTCTGTGTTTTAAAAGTGTATACATGGCACCCAGTGTTGGCATCAGCTACCGGCCCCAGCAGCAGAGGTGCTCAGGGCAAGCTGCCTTCGTCACATTTCCTGTTGAGAAGAAGCAAACAAATTCACAGATCATGCCTGCATCTACAAATCCCAGTTGCAATTGTCGGTGT
Source organism: Theodoxus fluviatilis (assembly GCA_034096865.1). NCBI lineage: Eukaryota > Metazoa > Mollusca > Gastropoda > Cycloneritida > Neritidae > Theodoxus > Theodoxus fluviatilis. The sequence goes on from JAWQFJ010000396.1 coordinate 86,100, forward strand.
CACAGCATTTGAACCGAGGCATGACCGTCTTCATGTGCTCGCAGATCGGGGGAGCTGCGCATCCATAGAAAAACTTCGTCCCATCATTGAAAGCAATGCACTGCTCCTGTTGAAGAGAGAGAGAAAAAAAAGGATATGCCCAAGCATGGAATGATTTCTCTGTTTTCTACTGAAGATGAAGCAATGAGTGGAGCGAAAGCTAGAGTACTCATCGTTTACGGAAATCTCAAAATTACAAAACCCGTATCAAAGCGTGTGCAGGGAGGAAAGAAAGTGAAAATTCATTAAGAGTTGCTTCCCTTCGCAATGCAAAAAGACTGCGCAATTTCACATGCCGGTATTTGGTTACTGCTTCAAGATGCCGAAGACCCCATTGTAAAGTGTGCGTCTTATAGTCTGAAACAATCGCTACAATTAGGTGACACTCCCCCCCCCCCCCCCCCCCCCCCCCCCCCAACAAAAATGCCATCGAAGTGTCAGGGACCGACCTTATAACTGGTCACGAAAAATCTCGAAAGAATGATCTCTTTCCAAATACTATAGGATCTCGCAGTATTTAAAGATGAGCATCCAGCTTCGTTCATTTGATTTACAGAGTTGTTGCTGATCCACGATGTCCTTTCCCCCACCAAGATCTGATCTACAGACATGCCCCAGGGAATCAGGCACGGGCAAACACACGCAATCCGCATCGCGAGCACGTCATAGAAGTTAGGACATTATCGAATGAAACATCCTATTCTTCCAAGTTAAAAATCATTATCATCTTGATCAAGGTTATCATCATCATCATCATCATCATCATCATCATCATCATCATCATCATCATCATCATCATCATCATCATCATCATCATCATCATCGTCGTCGTCGTCGTCGTCGTCGTCGTCGTCGTCGTCGTCGTCCTCCTCCTCCTCCTCATCATCATCGTCGTCGTCGTCGTCTTGTTTATATTTGTATTTGTATTACTATTTGTATCAATATCGTGTTTGTGTGAGTGTGTGTGTGTGTGTGTGTGTGTGTGTGTATGCGAGTGTGTGTTTGTGTATGTGTGTATATGTGTGCGTTTGTGTGTGTTTGTGTATGTGTGTGTATATGTATGTGTATGTGTGCATGAGTGTTTGTGTGTGTATGTGTGTTTGTGTGTGTGTGTGTGAGTGTGTGTGTATGTGTTTGTGTGTGTGTGTTTGTGTGTTTGTGTGTGTACGTGTGTTTGTGTGTGTGTATGTGTGTTTGTGTGTATGTGTGTTTGTGTGTGTATGTGTGTGTGTATTCAAGTGTGAAAAACACATCTTACATTGCCAGACAACCTCCGTTCCTCGGAATAGTCAAATATACATTATGAATAAATGCTGACCATGTCGTAATAATCAAATTTTAGTTACCAGAGACGATTAAAAAAAAATTACCATCTGAACTCCGAGAGCTTCATTGGACGAGCGATTTGAGCGGGCAAGAGAGCCAGAGAGTGAGACAGAGAGAGAGAGAGAGAGAGAGAGAGAGAGAGAGAGAGAGAGAGCAGAGAGAGAGAGAAAGAGAGAAAGAAAGAGAGAGAGAGAACGAACGAAAGAAAAAAAATATATGTGTAGGCCACCGGCCCATTACCCAAAAAGTGAGAGAGAAACGTGCGGATATGTACTTGATAGGGGTCAAGACTAGCCTCGAGTCTTGCAAGCTTCACGCACACGAACGAGGAAACTGGATGAGACGTAGGGGAGAGAGAGAGAGAGAGAGAGAAGAGAGAGAGAGAGAGAGAGAGAGAGAGAGAGAGAGAGAGAGAGAGAGAGAGAGAACTTGAACTTGAACAAATTTATTGTGTGAAGGCCGCCGGCCCATTACACATGATTTTAAATGCAAAACGCGGAGAAACACGAAGAAAGAGTTCATCAACACTGGCATCCAGCATTGGCTTGAACGAAATGCACGGAAAACAGTCAGTCACTGTGTTGTATACATCAATGGAAGTCACTTTTCCCGTGGTTTTCGTGAGAGCAGTTTGTCGCGGCGATGGCCTTCCTGGATCTCTGTCAACTCTGTGACGCTAGGAACAGCTGATCTGGGACGGCTTGGATGACCGTAGATTCTTCGAGTTTCTGTTGATGATGGCTGAAGGATGGCATTTTGTACTGGTTCACTATCCTCCATGTGATCAGCAGATGACGACTGGAGGGATAGTGTGCGATCTGTTCCTTTTTCGGCACCGCCAGACTCTTTTTCGTTCGTCGGAGCACCGCTTTCTCCTTTGCAGCTGTCAAAGCGGTTTTTCATCATCTCCTTAAACTTCTGTCCCAAATCAACTCTGAAGTTTTCAAAATCTTCCAGGGTAGCCTCCCTGTTGGATGAAATTGGTGAAGCACTGGCAGTCTCGATAGTCTCTGTGTTCACATGAGGGACAAACGAAGCTTGAGCGGGAACATCTTGGATGGAGGATGAGACTTCTGCTATGTTGTCACTCCTGCAACTTGTGGGGTCAAAGGTCAAGGCTTTCGTAGCGTCATAGCTTGGTCGTGCACTGGCACGGGAATCTTGTGCAACATCAGGAGCGACAACGGAGGAATTTGCGACATGAATATCACCCGTATGTAAGGTTGAAAAATGGTCATTCTGCCTCTGCTCACCCTTCTGTGATTTTCTGCTCGCAGCTGGTCTCGTCGCCGCTGAGCAGGTGTTTTCCTTCTCCAGAAACCGCCCGTGGTGCTTGTTAACAATGGCCGACCATCACTATGCATGAATCGTAGGACAACTACAGTGTTTCCGCCTTCCCCGTC
>JAWQFJ010000396.1:91367-96367 GCA_034096865.1 Theodoxus fluviatilis
GTTGCTGCTGTTAGAAGTGTGTTGCTGCTGTTAGAAGTGTGGTGATGCTGTTAGAAGTGTGTTGCTGCTGTCAGAAGTGTGTTGCTGCTGTTAGAAGTGTGGTGATGCTGTTAGAAGTGTGTTGCTGCTGTTAAAAGTGTGTTGCCGCTGTCAGAAGTGTGTTGCTGCTGTCTGAAGTGTGTTGCTGCTGTTAGAAGTGTGGTGATGCTGTTAGAAGTGTGTTGCTGCTGTCAGAAGTGTGTTGCTGCTGTTAGAAGTGTGTTGCTGCTGTTAGAAGTGTGGTGATGCTGTTAGAAGTGTGTTGCTGCTGTTAAAAGTGTGTTGCCGCTGTCAGAAGTGTGTTGCTGCTGTTATAAGTGTGTTGCTGCTGTTAGAAGTGTGTTGCTGCTGTCAGAAGCGTGTTGCTGCTGTCAGACGTGTGTTGCTATTGTTGAAAGTGTGATGCTATTGTTGAAAGTGTGTTGCTGCTGTTGGAAGGGTGTTGCTGCTGTTGAAAGCGTAGCTCTGCTGTTGAAAGCGTGTTATTGCTGTTGGAAGCGTGTTGCTCCTGTTGGGAGGGTGTTACTGCTGTTGGAAGCGTGTTGCTGCTGTTAGAAGTGTGTTGCTGCTGTTAGAAGCGTGTTGCTGCTGTCAGAAGTGTGTTGACGCAGTTAGAAGCGTGTTGCTGCAGTTAGAAGTGTGTTGCTGCTGCTAGAAGTGTGTTGCTGCTGTTAGAAGTGTGTTGCTGCTGTTAGAAGTGTGTTGCTGCTGTTAGAAGCGTGTTGCCGCTGTCAGACGTGTGTTGCCGCTGTCAGACGTGTGTTGCTGCTGTCAGACGTGTGTTGCTATTGGTGAAAGTGTGTTGCTGCTGTTAGAAGCGTGTTGCTGCTGTTGAAAGCGTATCTCTGCTGTTGGAAGCGTGTTACTGCTGTTTGAAGCGTGTTGCTACTGTTGGGAGGGTGTTTCTGTTGTTGGAAGCGTGTTGCTGCCTTTGGAAGTTTGTTGCTGCTGTTAGAAGTTTGTTGCTGCTGTTGAAAGCGTGTTTCTGCTGTTGAAAGCGTGTTGCTGCTGTAAGAAGTGTGTTGCTGCTGTTAGAAGTGTGTTGCTCCTGTTAGAAGTGTGTTACTCTAAAGTCAGAAGTTTACTGGCAAGTCATGAACAGATTTCCTCTCGGTTTCTCTAGCTCTTAGTCTCTGCCTGTCTCTCTGTCTCTCTTTTTTACTTTTGTGTGTATGTTGTGTGTACGTGAGTGTGTGTGTGTGTGTGTGTGTGTGTGTGTGTGCGCGTGTATGTGTGTGTGTGTGTGTGTGTGTGTGTGTGTGTGTGTGTGTGTGTGTGTGTGTGTGTGTGTGCGTGCGTGCGTCCCGCACAACAAATGGATGGCGACGCGCAACATATAGCCTCTCCCATCATGGGGTAGTGATTGCTGCTGCAATGCAGTTCGCTGCACATGCATGCACATGGCCTCTCCTACCTAATTGCTTCTGCAGGAACACCTTCACGTGGTCCCCCTGTTGCTCACAAAGCTTCCTACAGGTGCGACCGAGCACTCGGCGGTATAACCGGGAATTGGGCAGACTGGGCTCATAAGCCTTGGTTGGCAACCAGTCTAGGAGAAGGACAACTCTGATCTCAAACCCGGGCAGATGGAGCTCGTTAGCTTCGTCAGGCAGTCCGTCTAGGAGAGGGAAACTCTGATGTAAAATCAGTAAGGAAGAAATTAAAGTAGTAATACAGGGTTTACGGGCAGGACGGTCACCTGGCCTTGATGGTATCCTGGGTGAATGTTTTAAAGCGGCAAGTGAAGAAATAATATCATTTCTGTCAAAGCTGTTTAATTATGTTTGATGCTCATTATTTCCCTAGAGATTGGTCCCGATCAGTTATTATTCCAATCCATAAAAAGGGCAACAAGCTAGATCCAGATAATTATAGAGGCATTTCATTATTACCCATCATCAGTAAAATATTCTCGTCTATCACAGCAAGGCGTTTCCGCACTTGGCTAGAAAGCGAAGGGAAAATTTGCGCGGGCGTAAGCCGGATTCAGGTCTGGCTACTCAACAATTGATCATGTTTTTACTCTCCAAGCGCTCATATTGAAACATATATATGACTTAGGCAGAGGCAAACTATACGTAGCCTTTGTAGACTACAAGAAGACGTTTGACTCTGTCGATCACGGACAACTTTGGATGATACTACAGAATAGTGGATTGTCTACAAAATTCACTAAAATGATGAAAGCCATGTATTCAAATGTTTAGTCTTGCGTCCGTTGGAACCATCAGATTAGTGAGTTTTTTTCCTTGTCAGGTTGGTGTGAAACAGGGTGCAAAAGAGAGCATGTCCATTTTTCTCCTATACATCAACACCGTGGCAGATTACATCCGAGCCCACGGGAAGCATGGTATACAAATGCTACCGGACGCAGATGAGATCTTCGCTTTACTATTCGCAGACGATGTAGCATTGCTATCGTCCACACCCAGTGGACTACAAAATCAGTTGAACCCCCTGACGACAATTTCAGAATATCTTAGTCTTGAAGTCAATACAGAAAAAACTAAGGTCATGGTATTTAGACAAGGTGGACACTTAGCCAAGAGCGATTGGATGTGGTGAACAGATACAATTATTTAGGCTATACCTTTTCTACCCGACTTTCCACAGCTGCTACAGTAGAAGAAGTTGCCATTAAAGGCAAACAAAAGGCTGTCCAGTTAATGAAAACTATGTGGGCCCTCCGCAACAAAAACATTGATGTATTCTTTAGGCTTTTTGATGCACAAGTGCAGCCCTGCCTATTATATGGTGCAGAAATCTGGGGCCTGGAGAATCATGACAAAGTTTTTAAGAAGTACATCTCTTCGCATGTAAAACGTTCATGAGTTTAGACGTTAAAACACTTAACCACTTTGTGTACGGAGAACTTGGCAGGTACCCTCTGGCTATCAATAGCACTATCCGAGCGGTAAAATACTGGATAAGACTGTCCAGAATGTTACCACATAGATTACCTAGACAACCTTATGTAATGCTACAAAAATCACATGTCTATGATGGTAAAATTGGTCTAGTATTGTAAAAAAACACCTTATGTAAGTTAGGGTTCACCTACGTGTGGCTGAATGGAGGGGTTGGGAATGAGACAAGATTTCTCAAACAATTCAAACAAAGACTACAAGACTGCTTTAGACAATCTTGGGGTGAACGAATTCGCAATAGTCAAAGATTTGCACTTTATTCTGCCTTTGAAAACGTATTGGGCCAAGAAAATACTTTATCTTTCTAACCATTAAGACATTTAGAGACGCATTCATCAAATTCAGACTTGGAACGAACTCATTAAGAATTAACCAACGCTACAATCACGGTGAAGCAAACGAGCTAACCTGCCCATTCTGTAAAGTGTTGGAAGATGAAAATCATTTTCTCTTATACTGCAATGCTTACAGTGAATTAAGAGATAAAAATATAAAATAATACGTGCGTGTGAATAAAATGAAAGACTGCCGTTGGTTGCTGAAAGGCACCAACATTCGAATAACAAGGAGTGTTTCCATGTACATCTTCTATGCCTTGAAGCTCTAAGAGAAAAAAAGAAACATGTAAACCTTGTATTGAATCTGCTTTGACTGTAACGCAGATGATTATGGTTGTGTTTGTTTGAATATCCAAACATATGGATTTTTTCTCACACTGATGAATTATTGTTTTATATATATATATATATGTATGTAGTTCAACGGGCTGTCGGCCTAGGAATAAACATTCATTTCAGTTCTCTCTCTGTCTGTCTCTCTCTCCCAGTGCGTTGTGAGCGAGCGACCGGGAGATACATGATAGATAGATGATAGAGATAGATAGATATATTAGATTAGATTAGATTAGAGAAAGAGAGTGAGAGAGAGAGAAAGTGAGAGAGAGAGAAAGAGAGAGAGAGAGAGAGAGAGGGGGGGGGGAGGGGGGGAGGGGAGGGAGAGAGTTGTGTGCGTGAGTGGGTGTGGGTGTCATCATGAAAAATGAGAACTTCAAATGCAGTTTTCTGTTTCCAGGTTTTCCCCTCTATGTGTTGGATTTCAGACATCATGTCTCTGTGCTCTGAAGTTTCACTTCCTTGATACTTGGCACATTTGTACATGTAGCCTGCTCCATGGGATGACCCATAATCAAAACTGTATCTTCCTGTCTGTCAAAGTTACATGATCTTGAATATGTAATTAGCGACTCAATTCATGTAACCTCAGATGTGAACTTGTTTTAAAATGAAATGCTTAGAGTAGTTGTCTTTGTTTTGGGTCAGGACATGCTGCCCTGTGTACTTTACTTATGTTCAAAATTACAAGCTTCTATCATTAGTTCTTTTTCTAGTATTATGTTTCAAAAGCGAGCAAAAAAGTATTGTATCGGCATCTATATTGGAAAACTAATTAGTATAAGTTATGCAAACGCATCACAAGTAGACAGCACTTTATAAGTACAACCTGTTGGGTGAGAAAATTGGATTCTAAAAAATCAACTAGCAAAAACTGATAGTTACTGGGCACTGCTGCCTAGTTACAGGAAGGATAAAGCATTTGAGGGTAGCCTTTGTTTAGTGGTCCTCTTTCCCCGCAGTCCAGGGCGAATGTCCAGACAACTTTGAGCTCCACGACAAGTCCTGCTACCTGGTGGTCAGCCAGCCCGCCACCTGGATCGATGCCCAGGTCAGCATGACCTTTCACCCCTTTGACCACCGCCAGGGATCGATGTATGACGTCACATGCGCGACTGGATCTTGCCTGGCGTTGCATGCAATTGTTGCTTCCGTTCCATTTCCTGTGTAGAGTTTTGTAACTGTGGGCATAGTTGTTTGAGGACACGCACGCACGCATATATGCACATACACACATGCGCGCGCACACACACATATGCGCACGCACACACACACACACGGCTCACAAATACATGCGTGCGCGCACGCACACACACACACACATACACACATATATACACACACACATACACATACACATACA
>JAWQFJ010000396.1:101367-106367 GCA_034096865.1 Theodoxus fluviatilis
GCTGCTGCTGCATCTGTTGCTGCTGCTTGTAAAATTGTAGATGTCGCAGCTTATGCTCCGGTGGTACTGCCGCCAAGGTCAAACCATCAGGCAGTAGATGGTGTCTTTGTTCAATCACAACAGAATCATGCGCCAAGGTCAAACCATCAGGCAGTAGATGGTGTCTTTGTTCAACCACAACAGAATCATGCGCCAAGGTCAAACCATCAGGCAGTAGATGGTGTCTTTGTTCAATCACAACAGAATCATGCGCCAAGGTCAAACCATCAGGCAGTAGATGGTGTCTTTGTTCAACCACAACAGAATCATGCACCAAGGTCAAACCATCAGGCAGTAGATGGTGTCTTTGTTCAATCACAACAGAATCATGCGACTACTGTTGCGTGCCTGCTCCTTTGCTTATACAATAAGTCATAGCTTCAAACGAGCGAAAATGAACTTGACAATATTTTCTCTTTACAGGTTGCTTTGTAAACAGCGTCTCTTGCCTTGGAAATGCAACAGTCTTGAATCAAGAAATATCACCGTATCTAGAATAGGTCCGTAACACCTCTCTATACTTTGCTGTACATTCTTAATAATAAATTCATTAATGGTCCATTCTGTGTCGAGTATAATATTTTTGTATAATTACCTTGCTTGTCATTTCTATTTAGATTTTTATTCTTTGTCAGTCTCTTCAACTCGGGTTGTTATGTGGACTGCGTAGTATCAAGAAAACAGATTAACTCCTCGTAATTTCACTGCAAAATTCACTTCATTGATACATCAATGTTTGGACACGGGCGAAGATCAAACAAGAATCATATTGACACAATCGTAGCGTGTACACAAGGACACGAAGTTCACCGAGAAGTTTGTCAAAGAACGCACTGTTTACAACTTTAGCTGCAAGTCATTTTGTTGACACTCAGGGTTGCCTCCCCTGACGCCTCGAACAGACACTTGATGGCGCTGACGGTGCCGTCCTTGGACACGAGGAAGTCGACGTTTTCATTGGCCAGACCCTGTAACGTTACCGTGACGTCATCCGTGACGTGAATGGCGGTGACGCGCTGTGGTGACACAGGAACCCACTTGTCCAGCTCTCCCAGGAGAGCGACCTTGCTCCCTGACCTGCAGTGAAGTCAGTCAGTCAGTCAGTCAGTCAGTCAGTCAGCCAGTCAATCAGTCAGCCAGTCAGTCAGCCAGCCAGTCAGTCAGCCAGTCAGCCAGTCAGTCAGCCAGCCAGTCAGTCAGTCAGTCAGTCAGTCAGCCAGTCAGCCAGTCAGCCAGTCAGTCAGTCAGTCAGTCGGTCGGTCGGTCACACACAAACACACACACACACACACACACACACACACACACACACACACACACAGACAAAGAGTACACACACATACGTCCACACGCACACACATATGCACACACACACACACACACACACACACAACATCCACAAACACACATACATACATACAGACACACACACACACACACACACACACACACACACACACACACACACACACAACTTTCTTTTCCCAATAACTCATTCTTTTCTACATCCTCTGCACTTTGACATTTCACCCCGCCATGCACTTTGACATTCCACCCCGCCGTGCACTTTGACATTCCACCCCGCCATGCACTTTGACATTCCACCCCGCCATGCACAAGATCAGTGAGGACGTACCCCAGGTTGAGGAGAGGTGGGGAGTAGAGGAGGCAGAAATCCGTCTTGGAACAGTTCCTCACACGGAAGCTCTGCTCGTGGCTGAAGTCCATGAGGGCGTGTGGGGAACCCCGAGGAAAAATCAATCTTTGGTCCTGGAATGCAGAGGAGAAGGAATGCCAACGTCAGAAATAGACACCGCCCTCTTTTCCTACAAGGTTAAAGGTCAGGGTGCTTGCTCTCTTTTATATTGCGACTTTCTTCCCTCTGATGGATGCTCAATCCGCACACATATTTACCCCCTGGTCATCGGGCTGACCTTTGTAACACCCCAACACCATCTCAGCTCCGTGGGAAGCATGAAAGCAAGCTGCGAATGGACGATCCGAACTTGCCTTTCACACTTTTCAGTTTAGCTCTCACAGGTACCCGTTTTACTCCTCAGTGGGAAGAAGCGACTTGAGTCAAGCACCTTGCTCAAGGATGTAATTCTAGGATCATCCACACAGCTTCGAACGCCGTACCCACTACCTGCAAGTGACCGCAGGTCAAGCCTGCCAACCACTGGACCACAAACTCAAACATGTTGCTACTTTAATGCATGAAGAATGAAAGCATGTGTGTGTGTGTGTGTGTGTGTGTGTGTGTGTGTGTGTGTGTGTGTGTGTGTGTGTGTGTGAGTGTGTGTGTGTGTGTGTGTGTGTGCGTGTGTGTGTAAGGAAGACAGAAAGGCAGACAAAAAGACAGATAGAAGGACTTATAGACAGACATGCAGACATAAAGATACTCAAAAAGAAGACAGACACACAGACAGAAACACAGACACACACACAAACAGACAGATGGACGGATGGACAGACGGAAGGAAGGTATGAACGGACGAACGGACGGACGGACAGACAGACAGATCCATATAATACTATGTGAAGACTACCGAGCGCTCATTGGCAAACCTTTGATTCTTTCATCTCTACTAAGGAGTAAAACCGGGTACCTGTGAGGGCAATGTTGGCAAAACGTAGTGCGATTAACCCTTGTATGCGGCCAAGCGCCAGCATCGGGTTGGAATACTCCCCAGGGAGCGGAGTTGGTGCTGGTACCTGACTGTGTGCGTCTTAAATGTCTGTCACTATGTTTGTTGTGAGGAACCAGTGAGGATTGATCAAGCTGCCCAGTGATCAGGGGATAAAGTGTAAAGCGGTTTGAGACCCAGATAAAGGGTGTAAGTCGCTATATAAAACCACACCTTTACTTTACTTTTTTACTAAAGGGCTTTATCCTCTATGCCTTCTTCTTTTGAACCTTTCCGCACCTCTGGCATTTAACACTCTGTGAATGTTTTCTTGTAGAAAGTCACTGGAGAGCAGGGTGTGCAGCACTGGCCAGATCACGACATGAAATGATATTGTACAGTTTCAAAGATGGAAAGTACATTCAACACAAAGCATCACCATCGCACTATACCTGAGGTAGGGCCATGTCAGACGGTCGCACATCTACATAGGGCAGTGTCAGATCAGCCACAAGCAGAATGCCGAATTGCAGACCGCTGATGTTGGAGTAGGTGGACCAGACCTCACTGCTACCCCAGCTGCCCTGACCCGTCCCGAACGCTCTCTGCAGTGAGCAGGCAGCAGAGATGAAAGAGACAGACAGTCTGAGAATGCAAGAAGCACAAAACACTGCATCATAACAGTATTTATACAAGTATTTGAAGTACACCTTGTAACGCAATGGCAATTCAGCGATCTAACCTTGCAACAAAACCCTTATCTGGTGTTGGTTTGCCTGAAAAATCATGGCGTGTACTTCCATCAGCAACGAGAAAACTTGTTATAACGCCAGCGTACTTCGTTAGTAACATGACGCATCTGCGCAATTAAAATTCGTACAGCCAAGTGCGAAGCTCAGCAAGAGCATCATGAATGCCGTCAATACTGACGTGAAGATCTTCAGTTGTCACCGTCGTCTGAATGAGGCAACAGGTTGTCATCGACACGCGCCATTTTGAAACTGACGTCACAATCCTGCTGCACCTTGCGGTTCTCACTGAGCTATGATCCAAAGCTATGACCAGTTTGTTCGTAACACCAAGATTTGTTCGCTTCTCAAACAACAATGACTGCAAACTTTTAAAAAGCAACAAAAACTGCAAGTTAGTTTTGTGAAGAATTTGCGAAAGAGTAGATAATGAAAGGAATTTTTATCTCGCTGTTCTCTTTGCTTGGAGTCTAGGGTATACTATCTTTATCGTCAGGGAAGGTGCTCACCCCCAGTATCTGGGCGTCGATGGCCGTGGCAGGTTTGGATGGTTTCAGGATGAGTCCGTCTGCGTTGCAACATCTGCAGTCACAGGGGAAAAGTTTGCAGCAACCTGTCTTGTTCATGCTTATTGAGAGGTGAACGTGTGGTTTTATATAGCAACTTATCACCCCTGTCTGGGTCTCAAACAGCTTTACACTTTACCCCCTGATCACTGGGCGGGGAGATCAATCCTTCACTGGCACCTGCAAACACACACGGTAATAGACAGACAAGACGCAAACATACCAGCACCAACTCCACTCCCTGTAGAGAATTCCAACCCAGTCCTTGCTCACGTCCGCATTCAAGGGTTAATCGCACTACAGTGTGCCATCACCGCCCTCACAGGTCCCCTGTGTTACTCCTGGGTGGGGAGAAGCAATGTGAGGTAAACATCTTGCTCAAGGATGCACCTCTGGGAATTGCGCAGCTGCGAACGCAGCACCCACTAGCCGCAAGCAGAGTGCAGGTCAAGCGCGCTGACCACACAGAGCTCCCAACATTTTTCGTGACCTTGTAGGACGTCCTAATACGTCCCCTGCAAGAGTGCGTTGGCTACGAGCAAACAACCAGTGACACTGATGGACACGTCTCGTTCTTGTAATCGGGATGTAGTGCGGCGGCGTGCTTTGCGGAGGGTTGTACGAGGCGGTGAGATGCCGTGACTCAGACACCCCTAGGGAGGATATTACTGCTGCTTTCCATCACTGAGAGGGTTAACATGTTATCAAAATGCAAGATCCGCGAACAGTTTCCGATTCCAACTGCAACCAATAAAATATCAGGCATTTGTTGTACTCAATAGTCTGATCACAACAACAAGTATCAGTGTTGTTATCTGCATCATGGATATTATATGAGAAGTGAGTCTCAAGAATAGAAAGTCAGAATTCATTATACACTTTTTTTTCAGTTCGGCATGCGTATCACAGCACTGCAGACTTTGAACTCAAAACAAAGTAAGTGCATAAGACAAGACAAGTGCTGGGGAAGTCGGGGAGAGACAGACGAGAGGTCAAAGGGTCAACAAGACAGCCCGGAG